>OMNW01000456.1:0-12343 GCA_900303245.1 Selene dorsalis | reverse complement strand
CCCCCCCCCCCTTTTTTTTTTTTTTTTTTAGCAGTGCCGTCTTCACAGGTGAAGCACACGCAGATGTCTGCCTGACTCTCACAGGATTGTCCCTGCCTATCAAAGGCAAAGGCCTGGGTTATTTTGGCCGCCGCCTTGGTTAAAGTGTGTGTTCATGCATGGAGGGCCGTTCAGATGTAGCATCTTGCACAAACCCCTGTTTGAAAGGCGAATGCAGCCTGTATGTAGAAAGATGTCGCCTCCGAGATGTAGACTGTGTATTATAGAAGAGAAACACACATTCTAGGACCTCTGACTTGTATCATCAGAACAGACATGTCATGTGATTTTAAGCCTCCTTTCATATTTAATAGAGGAGGGACAATACCTGACAGTAATATTCTCAGCTGTCAGGATGACCCCCCCCCAAAAAAAAATCAAACTGCATATCAAACTGTGGGTCAGAAATCAAGAAACAAATCGAATCGTGACTTTGGTGTATCTTTACAGGCTTATTAACCATGTGTGTCTGGCTGAAACAAAAAAATATTTCATTATCAGTTAGTCTTCTTGCTGTCTCACCTAATCATTAATCAGTTAAGCATTTGGCTCAAAATGTCAGAAAAGCCTAAAAGACAACCATCAAAGATAATGAGTTTACATGAATATAATACAGAAAACAGCAGTATATTCCCCACTCAGAGGTGAGAGGCTATAACTTTTTACAAGTTCAACATAACTTCATGATAACTGCTGAATAAATGTTCAAGCATTACAATTCTTAACAGAACGTATTTGTTTAACAAGATGTTTTATACCTATTCTAAGTGGTGGTTTCCCAAACCTAAAAGTGAACATGTAAAAATATTGACATGACACACGTTCACAGAGCTTGAAAACAAAGCCAACAGTCAATTCACCGGAAACAGTCTAGGTGCATAAAGAGACAAATTAGACCATAAGAGATATACACCCTTACTACAAATACTATTTACACCATATTATTGGCCTCCAGCTTTATCACTTTCTAGAGTGTGGGCTGTCCCACGGTGCAAATGCATCACCCTGCAGCCTATAAGCCCACCACTTCCTGTGTGACCAGCTGGACCTATCGACGGTGGTCAGGATGCAATGGCAGCTTAGCTCAGGAAGACTATCAAACAGAGTCTCACAGAGAGGTCAAAGCCATATCCGCTTAGAACCGTGGAGGAGGTATAGGTTTCCTACTGGACCATAAGTAAATTCAGAAACTGGCCGCACACAACGCAGCTGTGTTCAAGCCAAGAGGAAGCTCAGAGGGACCGTGGACTCATTTTTCAAAATGTAACAACGAACCAAACCCAATTAGCAAACATTTTCATCAAGAGACCATAGTTCAGTTAATGCAGAAGCCAAATACACTCTTCAGCTGGTCGACCATCGTTCTCTCTACTACGTGGCTTGCGAAAACGTCTGGAGCTGAACTTGTATTTATTCTTAATTATGATGCGATTTACAATTATTTTCATTAGCATGCTAGTTTCTATGCCATCTTGTAAAATGACAAAGTTGCGGGGGGAAAAAAAAATCATCATTATCCTCACATCACGTTACAAAGTTCAAACCTGGACCAAAGCAGAAAAAGCTCATACTTTCATTATTGTTTAATTATATTTCTACTTAACAATTAATTGTATGTTGATCAGCCGATCAATAAACTCATTTATTGTTTCAGTTCTAGCTCTGGCCCAACCATAATGACCCATTTCACGAGGCATTTTGGTTTAGATTCTAAGCTATTTTTGAGTTTAATCACTCTGCTCACAGAATGGGCTGAAGAGAAACTTTTTTACGCTTGGTTAAGGAATTCAAAATGTGTTGATTAAAAACAAACTCATTCCTGTGTAGGTTTTTGCCAGCTCTGAGGCCAGAAAATGTCTTGTCTGTGCTGTTTAAAGCCTGAAGAGGAAGTAAGTGAAGCAAACAAGGAGGAAGTGCCGACTGTGCTGTGTTGATTCTCACTGAATATGGGCTGTCACTGTTAATAATTAAGTCCTGTTCTGCAATAGACACACTTTTATACGCATTCTCCTTTTCTCTCCTCTGCCAGTTTGTAAAAACACATTGAACACAGTACACCTCTTACCAATGCAATCAGGCTGCTACTAGAGTCAAAACCAAGCTTTCAATTGTTGCTCAACAAAAACAAACCCAGGGTTATACTACACGACCTGAACTCTACTTCATTTCTAAAACTAAACAATCTTTGTGATTCATATGGGAGGGGGGGTAGATAAATAGAGGATGTAAATCTCTGGGGAGGACCACGTGGAGAAGTCTGTACGACTTCACAATATATCCATCCACACTGCAGTCAGGGTTCTCATGACACACTCAGAACTTTTAGTGTCATATTTGAATTCAGGCTGAACTGAAGAATATAGAGGAGGCGGTGTTTAATCAAACAAGGCTTTCTGCATTCAGGCAGATTATCTTTCTCCTTACAGTTTGACTTTTCTGTCTGAACCATGTGCTGAGCTCAGCTGCAGCCTAACTACATACTAGTCTCTCTAGTGGCTCAACGTCATTGGTTGATTCCATAGCATTCTTAAGTGGGCTAATACCCATTGGTTAGTGTCACTGCCACTGCCTTCTCCACACAGACAATTGTAGTCTTTGTGTATAACGCCTGGCTACTGTGTGTGTGTGTGTGTGTGTGTTTCCTCCGCTTCAACCAGGAATTTGTTTCTGCACAGCCTCTTGGTGCAATAAAGTGACGATGAAAATGAATTTCATAGAAGAATGGTTCAATGAGATTGAAAGAAAAGAAAAAAACACGTGTGATTATGGGTTGATGATTTTCGTATTCTTTTTGGTTGCCTCAGTGAGGTTTTTTTGTCTGCAAGATAACAGTCATGCTAGCTGAGAAATAACAGTCTCACAGAGGAACTGAGCAACAGCATGAGGATGTATTACTTCAAACTGGCTAGATAAAACTTTCTCAAGGTAGAGGTCAAACGGAAAAGAACAAGGGCTTCTTTAGGTTCCCACCTCCCTTTCCTTTAGGTTTTTGAAGAGACTTTATAAAGAGATCCATGACATGAAACTGTAACAGCAACATCAGAAAGTGCTCATCCACAGAGGACTATTTTGTGGGCTTAGCTACTGGGTGCTGACTCCACTCTACAGTTGTATAGTCACAAAGTTGAGACCTTTGAGCTTTAAAGTCCTTTAGTGACCAAGCAGTTTTTGTATACCACAGGCACTTCATCAACTGCAAAGGAGGAAATGTGTGCTAAAGAGCAAGACGTTAAACTTGTGTAGATGTTTTATCAAAAAAGGGTCACATAATTTTATGTTTTACTTATTTTTTAAGTTAGTTTGTAGGTGCATTGTATCAGTGTCAGTTTGAAACTAGAGAAAGCTTACTGAAAAGTTATATTTTTACTGTTGTTTACGGTAGCAGTTTAGCTGGACTTGCTCTTATTTTGGCTGCTCGATCAGCCGATGATGAAAATTCACATGGTTCATTAATATTCCCAACAAAAAGTAACCAGTGCAACTTATACTTTCCATCACTGTGTGGAGGAGGGGCTAGTATAAAACCAAAGGACCCTGCCATATGTCCATATACAAATACGTGAATGCATGCACAGTGGTGTCACCAGTTAGCAGTCCAACATAGGCAGTTTGGGACTGCGTGTGCAGCAGCCAGTCACAGTGATGGGTTAGACCCACCTACCTCTGCTAATGGAAGGTATTTAACCAACTTCTTTGCCAAAGGCAGCAAAAGTGAACACAAACACCAGAATTGAGTTAACCAAAGTGAAGGTTTCCAATTGTCCGTGGTGAAGTGAATGTAATAAGACAAGCTAAGTGGCTACTAGTTAATCCTGTTAAAGCTCTGCCTTAACACAGCTGTGCAGCCTATTCTACACACTGCTGTAATACCTGCACAATTCAAATTCATAACTCAGGCTGGGTGTGTAATTAAAACAATTAGTTTAACACACAACATGACATCTGAGGGATATACTTGTGCAAACATTTCCCCTCTATGACACTGCCCCCCCATATGCACCCCACATGTATGTAATTACATACATGTATGATATTATTATAATGTGTGGTGTAGGATGTGTAGTGTCAAGACAGGCAAAATAAATCAAACATGTTGTGCTACAATGTCAGATTTTTTTTATTTATGCTCAATAATTAAAGTGTGTCGCCCAAGTAATTTTTCTGTGTCAAGGCATTTCATTTTTCATCATTTAGTACTACAGCTATCTGGGCTGATAAATAAAATGCAGGTCCATCGTTGCAAGCACTCCTGGATGTATAAACAGCAGCGTGTCACTGCTAAGATGGATACCAGGGGAGACACTGGCTATACATCAGCCCTCTGCTCATGACAATTTACTTGCTCCACAGGGGTGAAAATAATCACCTCGTAAATCCAATGCTGAATACGATAAACCTATCAGCTGTTTTCCTTTGCTCGTTATGCACCATCATTTATTTATTCATGAAGGGGGGGGGGTTGTCCCTTCCAAATGGTAGCTCAAATAACTAAGCTGAATAAACTGCTTTTGGGCAAGTTTGTTAAGGATGCCACTGAAAACTCCATTAAAAAGAGAAAATATGTTGAAGAAAAAAAAAAAAGACTCCACTTGTCACATGAATGAACCAATTTTAGGTTCTTATTTTGCTATCAACTTTGACCCTCAGGCAACAGTTTGTCTGCCACCCATTTCCACATCCGCTCAGTGTCATTGTCTGACAAACCAATCAAAAAGCTCCTGCAAAGTGGCAACTAACAGCAGCCAGACATAAAGAGTCGTCTACAGAAAGGTTTTTCTTTTTTTTTTTTTTTTAATCATTTGCACATCAGCTTGTTCAGTGCCAGCGACAAAAACAACTGATCCAGAGTCAACTCTGGAGAAAGCCCTCACTGGGATAACATTTGATACCAAATCTCACCTTGTATGAAACACTTCCTACAGAAACATAATGAAAGCCGTCACACTATTTCGTTTCGTACCATTTACCTGGTTCAACTATGACTGAACGCATCTACTTAAAAAAATACAGACCTGACCTGAACGGCAACTGTAGTGGTATAAACAAGGAGTTAAGAGCAGCCCCGATCTCGCAACTAGTCTATACCTTATCAACACAAGTGTAACCCCAAACTCTATTTTGTCTTGAGTTCAAGTTCAGTGTTTAGGCAAGGAAACAAAAACCTTTTACACTTACACAAGTCTCCCCCCACATAGAATACAAGACAACTGCTTATTCTCGGTACTGACTGTACTCTTGTACGTCTGTTTCAGTGAGGTGAAGATTACAGAATTTAAGAGGAAAGAAGAAAGAGAGATAGAAGGAGCAACTGTGTGATTTCAAAACAGAAAGTGTCGCAGTACGACAGCTACGTGAGGAGAAGACGTTCAAGTAGATGGTAGAGATAGCAAGGCACAAAAACAAAGTGACAGGCAGCTGTAGATTGAGCGCCATTCTAACCACATACGCTCACATGCTCAAACCACAACACCTCCCTCCTCTTGTTTTCATACATCTTGAGCTACAACCACCCTGGGGCAAAGGAATGGGTGCAGTTGTTAACTCTGTGCCTGTGCTGCCATAATTATTCAGAATGAACTTCTGTATTACGAAGACATCACACCTCAGAAATTGCCTGTATCAGACAGGTTCATTCAGGAAAATCAACATCGAGAACAGAGAAACCAATTGGAACTCAATCAGTAATGAGCTCAATGCTACACTTTATCCACTCCACTCACCTGGGCTGTGAGTTCTCTTCATACATGCGTTCTTTGCCCTCCTTGAACAAGCTGATGGTCTGCTTGGTCTTCTTGGTGAGGTTCTCCATAAAGACCCGGAAGTACTCGTTGTCCCCCAGAGTCTCCATTTTGCCCTCGTAGCGAGACAAGATGGTGCGCAGGTGCTGGTAGGTGTCTGGCAGCAGATCCAGGATGTAAGGGGGGCTGTTCTTCAGAGCCAATTTGGGGTTTTGGCACAGGCGTACCACCTGCAGAAAGGGAGGATACAAGGTGTGGGGGGGTGGGGGGCAAGATACAGTTACAGATATGAGATGGGTGCAAGAGAGAATGTAGATGAGAGAAAAGAAAGACAGAGAGGTTGAGAGAGAGTGACAGAGAAAAGAAAATCTGAGAAATGTCTCAAGTGTCATTATGCATTTTCAATGTGTGTATTAGGAAGACAGAGCTTTGCAAGATATAGCTCTTTTCTGTATTAAAGCACTTATCGTCAGTGCAGAATATTGTCTGTGAGCAAAGACAGGAGACATGCAAATGGAAAAATGCCAACAAAGAAAAAGACTGAAAGAAAGGCCCTTAAAAGCTGTCAAGCTTGGAGCTTTCATACTATGGCAAGTCTAAACTTTATGTAATGGAATACCCCAAGTATCACTGATTCAAGCCCTTATAGCATCCTGCTTTATTCCACCACCGTCACTCGTCTTTCTTTACCCTTCACGTCTTCTGTTCACATCGCAAAGAAAATTATCTCCATTTCTTTTTCATTTACCAAACAGACATCTTCTTGTAGACGTGCATGGGAATGCTTGCACCTTATTATGCGACTACCTTGTCAATAATCTTGGTTCACTGCAGTCCCTTTCTCCACTTCTTCAGCATGTTTGGAGAAGCTGTTGATTTGTTTAAACTTCCTCATTTCAATCTGCACATCCAAAAACCAATTCTTCCTTAAAAATACAAATTCTTTTTACTCAACATTTGAGTATGATCACTTCGCAAATTTGAACAGCTGAAGCACTGGCTGTGTGGGAACATCTACCTGTACGTGCTTCAACTACAGCGACTCTGGCGCGCATAAAATAAACTTGAAAAAAACTCTGCCTGTTAATACAAGCACAAACTTCCAGTGAGAAAGGTTAACAAACATCAATGATTGACACGACCGCGAAGGAGGCTTCTGTAATGGGTGAGTAGGGGGACGGTCTTCTGTTAGATGGTTTTATACAACATGTAAATTTAGAACTCCACTGTTGATGGTCAGACCATGACAAGTCAACTACGTGCTCACCAGACTGTATGAAAGCATACTTCATCCTCAGTAATGTTCAACCTTTCCTCAACTATCTCACTGTACTGCAGCACAGCATCTGAGTCACTTCGTTGACCATTACAAAAGACGCTGGCTAGGAGCCTAGAACACTGTGTCATTAAGCTCTGTAATGGTTACTGTCAAATTCACCACTGGATTCCAGTCCACCTTACTTGTGTGATCACAGTGGCAAAAAACTACGCTTCCATTCAAACATTCAGGGGTTTCATCAAGGTACCTCATGTCCTGATGTGAACCAGCACTGATATGGAGCTGGCCTCTCAGCTTCAGTGGTGACCAAACAATTGCATGTCAACAACAGGACATGGCTCATTCTTTTGTAGACCAGGCCAAATTATTGTCTGCTAATCATGTCTGTGCGTTAGAAAGAAATATGGCAGGAACAGCATGACAAGAATGTCGGTTTCAATTTCCTTGCCTCTTCTGTTTTTGGAAGCCAGTGGTTTGTCAATATGGGAAAAATGGGATTTCAGTTCTTCATAATGTCCTGACCAGTCACAGATTTAGTATCTGATCACAGATTAATCGAGAAGACCATGGATGGCAAAACAAGACAAAATTTTGATGCTCCATTGACTAATCTTTTAAAGGAAAGTTTTAGCTTCTCATTTGTGAGAAATTTCTGAATATCTTTGGTTTCTTGAGAATGGCTCGTAAGGAAATTGTGTTAGGCATTCATCACATCACAGTATTTTGACATCTTAAAAAACAATCAATTAACTAACTAATCTAAAAAGAAAAGAGCAAACATCCAAACAGCCAGTAATGAAAATAATAAGTTGTACCCCTATAGCTAATCATTGTTCATTCATCTTATTCAGAATATTTTTTCCCATGCCCATCTAAGGTACCTGACATTAAGAGACACCCAACATAACGAAAGCACATTCATGCTACTAATGTACTGAGAGTGTAACATATTAGGAATATTTGATCGCAGCTGGTAAATGGGCCACTGCCCCGAGACCAGTTGGTTCATCCTCACTGTATCAAATGCCACTCAAAAAGAATGAGGTCACACTTGACTGGTAGGATATTTTAAGCAGTACTGCTTTCACAACATGCAAAATGTTTTGAGCATGTGGGCCTTCATCGGTTCGTGAAAATTCAAGTCAGCCTGCCATCGACACCGGGGGGGTGAATTGATCACAGGGGTAATTTAATTCACTAACGATAAATATCACAATATATAATACAAATACAAATATTACACATTTCATACTGACTTATTCATTCTTAATTTACAGATAAAGGATAAACAGAAATCTACAATCACTGACATCAAGGAAAGTGCTTAAAAGTATTGCTGAGCTGGATTCTAATATTTTAATCAACAGCAACTAGCACACTGTCTTTACTTACATTAATCACAAGGATTATCTAGATAGCATTCAGCATTAAGACTGACCGGATAAAATGATACATTTTTGCCGATTTAATCGATCTAAATAAACTTTATTACCAAAACAAAGATGCAACTGGGGGAGAAAGAATGGCTTAAAGATGGCTTCTGTGCAGCACACTAAAAGAATAGTACCCTTTGTACCCTTAGTGTATTTTGGATAATCTGTTTGTGGTAGATATCTGGATAAGAGACAATTTCCATTTGACTACATTGGCAACTGAAAATTGATGACTGCCACTATCATTAATCAGCAGCTGTGAGGCACCACTGCCAGATGTGTGGGAACAGCAACACCCATCATTATATTTGCTCATTCTTCAAAGGACAGCGATGTGAAAGGTAACGTTGGAGTGGTGTTGCTTCTTAAGACGGTGCATAAGAAGTGAGCAGTGACAAGTAATGGAGCAGTAAACGCCAACAGAGCAGAAGAAAAGATTAGCAGGATACCATCAATATGGCGGTAAATGTACAGTCTGGGCTGCCAGTCAGTAAATAAATATCAAGAAAAGTTGTTTCTTCAACTGTTGGGTGAAGTGGGGTCAGCTCTGGTAAACATCTCCCCAAGATGAGCTAACATGGACAGTTAAGAGGCTGCTATTTAATGTTAGCTAGATAACAAAGTCATGTTAATTAGCTGCTCTTCATAACTACCTGTGTTTCCAGTGTTAAGATCCTCTCTTAGTAATTACAGCAAGCTATTTGACTTAGATGCATTACCACCTCACTGAGTAAACATCAGGTGCGATCTTAGATTAAACTCACATTTTGTCCTGTACACAAATATCTAAAAAGTTACATGATACTTCAATTTTCTGATGAGTCCACTGAACTGGTTAGCTAGGAAGAGAAAGGAGGGTGACCATGGTGGAGCTGAAGTTCGTAAAAACCAACTGGGAATGCAGTGTAGTCACTTTTTAAATTAATAAGAAGTTTATTTGAATTTTAATGCAAAAAATGGCTACATTTACAGAATGTAGTATATAGAAAGGCTGGTCATGTGTAGTATAAGTGTTAAAGTTAGACCAAAAGATAAATAAAAACAAACAATCTTATCTATTCTGTCTACTTTGACTGACATTATACTGGCCAGTGCTGCACAACAGCACTGCCACTGCCGTTTCCAACATTGTGGCTTCATTCCTTCCCCTTCCTCAGGAATCCAAGTGTAGATGGTTTACACAGATTTACACCAGATAAGACTCTTACCAAGGTTATAACACCAACATTATCGTCTTCCTTGCTAACACTTGTACCGAACCTCAGCCAAGCACATGTGCATGCACGCAATGCCACAACAACCGAGTACGCGTGCGTCAGTGTGTTTCAAGGCTACTGCCTTGAAGTAATATGTTGAATGTTTCCAAGCTGGACTGCATTCCACTCATCTTTCTTCCTCCTCTCTCAGTCTCTCCTGGCTGATTGTACACCTGAAATGTACACCCTAACCCTTCCATATCTAGTTCAAACTGCTCAAAGGTTAACCTGCATGAAGAAAAGTTGACCTCGGCTGAATTTTGGTTAGACTTTAGCTGTATACAGTTAACTTTGTGCTTCCTTGTTTCTGCAGAGCTCAATGACAGTTCGTGGAAAACATTTTGCACCCTGTCAAATTCACAGGTTTTCAATTTCACAGTACAGTCAATGTTTTTTTACATTAAATCTGATTATTAACTATTTGTGCAATTGAATGATCTATTTATCTTCCATAAAGTTCATAATGGCATGACACCACTTTTAAAGTACAACTGAAGTGATGTTTGTGTCAAAGTCAACAGATTAAAGCCACGTTTAGACACAACAGTCTTGCCAATCTTGTTCATGCACAAAAGAGACAAAAAAAAGTATCCATGTAATCTTTGATTACCAGAGGAACTGAAATTCACTGGTGGTTATCTGCCATGGTCCCTGGTTATATATGCAAACTAATCACTGCCAGTATTTCTTTGTTTGCCTGGTGACTTGGTGATGAGTTTTCACATACAGCTTCAGGCTTCGATTAAAGAGTATCCACTTGGCCAGAGGCATGTAGTAAGTCAACACAGACAGTAATTCAACTCTTAATAGTTAAACCTTTAGTGATGCAAAGTTTAATTTACAGTTTAAACTTGATTCAGCTAATCACACCCCTTTGACTGGGGCAGCATCAAATATTTAATGATTAAGAGAGAAGCTCAGAAACAAGAATTCAACAATTCAACATTATTATGCCAAGCAGTTCAACAGAAGGCAAGGTAGGCAACTCTGAAAAGGGAAATTAACCTGATGCTTCTGATAAAAAATTAACTTTGTCCTACATAAGAGCTGTTTTCAAAGAGAAACTGTTGGAAATTGTTATTCTGCAAGTGTTGGTCTACCGTACATACTGGCTTGTGGTTTTCCTCAGGACGGTGCTGAACAATATTTCCGGTGCTATTTTAAACTATCTGGTGGAATAAAAATACTTCTGGTCTTAGAGCCTTCAAAAGGCAATAACTATTTATTCGCCTAACTGGGGATGCCACTCAACTGTTTGACTGGGTCAGATGAATATGGTAAATTATTTTCATACTGTAAACTGCAAAAGCAACCTGAGTGTGCGAGCGGTTCAAATAGCGTAAGGTTAGCTGTACAGTCATCTTGTCTGGATTGCCCTTACAGCTGTGCAGACAGACAAAGTTCATAGAAAAGCACTGAACATTAACTCAAAAGTAAGTGTTAGGCACAGCTCTTTCTAGTAGGATAATCTACCACAGATGTTACAGATGTTAATGGAGTAAAATAAACAGGAATGTGTTTTTTTTTTAATAACAGCTTTGTAAAAGTACTTAACATCAGCGCTCTACACTGAGGCCTCAAAGAGGAAGAGGAGACACAAAAGAGTGTCTTGTCTTCCTATTCACACCAATATTGCTGTGTGAATCTCACAGGAAACTGGGGGTCAAAATGCTACAGCTTTTTTTCCGAGAAGTGAAGCTGTGAAATGAGACTTCCCTGTTAAAGAGAATACATGGCCCGGTTACATGGATGCGTTTGATTTATTTTATCTTATTTAAACTCTGTGCTTTATTACAATTTCCAAAGACTGACAAGTCAGTGCATTGTAGACATTTGAGCAACAATGTAGAGAAGAGCATGTTACTATGCTAGCAGCCCCTGTAATTTCAGGATACTGTCACAGGCTAAATTCAGTTGCTGTATCGCTGCTTTTTTGTTTACGACACATCTTAGCAGAAACGTGGTCCAACAAGTTGGACTTTAAGACGATGCGAAAACTAGTTAGCAGACAGTGCCACAACACTAGCAAACAGATGTGTTGTAGAGAGCCTGCCTCTGTCCACGGGCTAACGATAATGTTACGCCGCTTTAAAAGTCTCTGTCTTTTTAAGTGGTGCGAGCTACACCCGAGACTTAAGGGTAAGGGTTTAGTTTATGTCGCGACATTAGCTACAGTTGGCTAACTAAGTCCCTGCTGACCAGCTAACTCAACCTTAGCAACCCCAGACCCGCAGCAGGCGAAGATTAGCTAGCTTATCTCGCTAGTTAGCTGCGGTTAGCTAGCAGTCGCCCTCAGCACCCAGCGCTGTGGCGTTGAACGTTAACGGTCATCACCACATACCTTGTCCATCAGCTTCCAGCATTTCTCCACCGTCTTTTTGTCCACGGCCCCGGGCTGGTGATGGGAGTGGAGGTGGTGATGGTGTGGCTGGAAGGCATCCTTCATCATTCCGATGAGCCCCCCGCCTTTCTTCAAGTTCCCTGCCATGTTCGGGCTCGGCTAGAGTCAGGCAGACAGGCGAGGCAGGGCAGGGGTGAGGGGGACCGAACCGCCGCCTGGACTTAACTGGACCGGGCGATGGTGATCCGGCACCCCCC
>OMNW01000455.1:11470-21677 GCA_900303245.1 Selene dorsalis | reverse complement strand
CAGGTAAAGATTTTTCCACTCCTGGGGAAATAAACATTTACATTCCTGTGTTCGGTGTGTTAATAGAGATTAAGCTGAATTCAAGCTTGCGTGTCGGCAGCAACTCAGGTAGCTCATACCATACATACCTGTTGTATTGTGTGCCTCTCAAAGGGCATCTCCCTCAGCCCTTTGAGCTTGGCTGAGGACAGTTGACATTTTCTAGGAACATTGTTATTACGGTGGCCCTGGACAGCTTCAAAAGCGACAAGCAAGGCCTAATGCCCCACCACTGTGAGCTCAGCTTCAAAGAACGCCACTTCGTCTCTTAGTTTGGGATCAAAAGAAAGAGGAGTTTCTGACGCCATCTATCAATTGTGATACAAAAATTCCCTCCTCGTTGAGAGCGGAAAATTATCGTTGTGGTCAGGTTGAATCAGTAAAAAAAATATAGTTTATTCTTAAATATAATGGAATCAAAAAAACCTCAAAATAGGTTTTCTGTTACAGTTTATGATTACGGTTAATTTACTAGCCTCACAAAATTAAACATATCAGGTCAGGCCAACATTTGACCCTAATTTGAACCAACGTTTAGTGTGTGGGAGGCAGCCATGTCCAAAGATACACTGCAGGCCTTCATTAAATTGCACATAAAAATATGATCCACTTCAGAACGGAGGAAACTGCTATTTTTATTGAAGCCGCCAGGGAATGACATGGGTCTCATCAAGGTAAATCAGAAACAACAGTGGATTTCAATCATATGCCAGCAAAGGCCCCGGACTTTGAGTGTTTCATTCCATCCAGTTGATCTCAGTTCATAAGCAGTCAAGGGCTCGATTCAGATAAAACTCTTCTTGACCTTAAATGGCACATGGCTGGCAGCGCGGCCGCCTAACTTTGAAAGACTAATGCATTTCATACTTGTGACTAAATCTAAAGCTGCGAAAAGTAGGCACAATCCTCCACCGGTGCACAGCACGCAGTCGTCTGCGTCCATATGGTGTGTGCTCCATAACTGTAGCCCGTGCACATGATTCTGCATTGTCCACATGAGGTAGCAAGTGGGGCATAAGGAACACAATTGGGTCTCTGTGTTCAATTCTGTCTATTTATTAGTATGTGTATATATTTCAAGCCTTTTTGAATGTTTTGGCAAAAACCACAGTCTTTACGAACATAAACACGAGTCAGGCCGCTGAGGTGAACAGTGTGTGCATGGCTTGTTTACATGTGTCCTGATCAAACTGCTGCATGCAAGGTCCAATCAAAACAACAGGGCTGAATCTGAGCAGGGACAAGTAGAAGAAAAAAAAAATAAAAATAAAAATCAAGACACAAGCACAAGTAGAAGTCTGGAACAATCACACTGAGTGGGAATAGATTAAAACCAGACCTTTACTGCAAGAGAAGTCCAGTTCACTACAGACGGTCCCAGCTCACCTGGCAGTGTGTGCAGGTTATTGACCGTGAATATTCGCTGATATCAGCCAGTGCGGCTTTTTTCATTAGGGATGAAAGTATGTCCACCGTCACCCAGAGCCAGGAAAAGCACCCAGCATCACTGAAAAGCCTGCATGTCTGTGCAGCCTATCAGCGCGTAACGGCCCCGGGAGTGTGTTTCTTTAAGAATGTAAGGTGGGTGAGCCCCTTTTTTCCTGACGCACGCCTGGTATGCAAACATAAATTTAGCAGCAACGTGTTTTGCTGTGGGGAACAAAATATCTGGACGCGACCGTGAAGTGTCATGTCGTCTCCGGCTGTTCTTGGCTGACTTTTACCTTTTTCTCTCTCTGTGTGTGTATGTGTGTGTGTGTGTGTGTGTGTGTAAACTGGAGCCGGAGCGCAGCGCAGAGGGGGAGAGCGGACCCATTTCTCCCTGAGTGACTGGGCAGACTGGGACACACGGACAGATAGAGAGCGGCCGGTCACAGCTGTGTCTCTCCACTTTGATACCACAGTGAACTTGTCGGCGTCAGAGATGACAGGGGGCTGTTTCTACACCACTGGACTGGTCCTCCTTGTGTGGGTGAAGGTAAGCTGCCGCGCTTTTTTCTTCCAATTAAACACAACGCTGCCAGTCATTCAAGCGTTCTGGGAGCGAGGCGCGTCACTCCAGCTTGGGACAGTGGGTGAAGTGGACGCGCCATGAAAGTGTGATTATTCCACGCTGGCGCCTGTCAGTTTGAACTTTTTCCTCCATTTATTAAGACAGAAACCAGACACCTGTTGCTTTTTAATCTGAGCTGTAAAACACTGAGAGACCGAAGTGCTTTGTTTTTATTTCCATGACATCCATTTATAATTCATTACAGCATTGTTCTGATGCTCCGCATTTATACAGGAGCCATATCTGGTACCCAAATAGCCTGGCTGAGCAGGAAAGTTTTTGAAATAGACCCTGACCTGACGCCATCAAACAAAGGTGTAGTTAACTTTGATTGATAATGCACAAATGAATGTAATGGGACTAGACGTTCAGGGGTCTTCATCATCCTCCTCCAGTGATGCTGGAACAGGCCCAGGGCTGTTTCAGGGGATGAGATTAGCAGGAGTGTGCTGTTGTCACAAGTCTGAAGTGATGTTATGTCATAGAAAAGTCCGGATTGGTGGTAACAGACAGTTTGTGAAGGTACTGGAATGTTTTCACAGTCGGTAATAATGTGGCGCAAATATTGAAATAATATCGTGCATCAGTTTCACAACAGCCCTGTGAAGTCAGAGAGGCAGACTTTTATTTTGCCTCTGCTATCACAGACCTGAAACTTGATAGACAGAGTGTGTTTCATCCTTCGAAAGGTCACATCTTATCAGTCTTGCGCCGAGCAAACTTCTTAAATCAGTGCACTCAGCTCGCACTAATCGCCACTGGAGTGGTTTCTACACGTTATCTTCCTGAAGGCCTGTCATACGCATGCATCAGTCAGCCGGGCCAAGTTGTGCAAAAGCTGACACATGCTGCACAACGGCACAGCAAGAGCCGAGCAAGGGTTTTAAGTGGAACACAAAGCAGTTGTTTGGCCTGGAGACAGACTTTACGGCTCAAACTGAGGGGCGGGATGCCACTGTCAGCATGTGTAAATGACCACGACAGGTGCTAATAGCACTTCAAGGTGATTTGGGCTTTAGACACCCTGGCTGCCATATAGTCCAGCTGAGCACGTCCACACTGTAATCAGTGAATGTCAGTGACAGATAAGCACTTGAGGCTTTGCAATATTTCCAGGCCACTGTCCAGTGCTGGCCTGATTATATTACAGTAAAAATATTGGGTAGACGATCATGAAATGGCACATAAATCATTTGTGTATGAGCACGAGCATGGGTGTAAGTCTGCTGCTGAGAGTCTGCAGTAGGAGGCTTGAGTGAGTTAGTGTAGACTAGCCCTTAAAATCTGGACAAAGTGACCCCTGTTATATAATATTGAGCTAAATTAGATAAAAATGACATATGTGAACTGAGTCACTTGTATGTTTCAGACGTTTTCATCATGGTAGTTGTACTCAGAGGGGTGTGTGTGTGTGTGTATGCGTGTGTGTTAGCTCCGTGACAGTAAATCGTCGGTGATGAAAGTGAATTATAAATGATTGCTCCCAACAAAATGAGCTGTTCAGCTCAGAGTCCAGAATGTTTGAGGCGATACGCCCTCCAGATGACTTCTGTGTTACAAGTGGCGGCGGTTTAATTATTTCTGCGTCTCTGTCGCATAGAGAGACTGAAAAATGACACAGTTGAGTTTTTTGCTTAAGTGGTCAAGTAATTGCTAGCACATGACAAGATTTCCCATCTGTGCAAGGAGTGACTGTGCAGCATGAGTCAGCACTGGACATTTATCTGTTCACACACACCAGAATGACCCGGAGCTTCGCTTCAGACACCAGGGATCAACAAGTGCCGCCTCGGGGGTCTCTGCTATGCTCTGGTCTTTTCTTTTCATCCGCGCTCTCATGTCAAAGACTGCGTTACTATTTGACAAAAGAATGAGACTCTATATTTGTGTGTATGGCTGCTGGAAGTTGTGTGATATGTGTGTGTGGGCCAAATGGCCCGTGGCTCCAACCCTAAATGGAATAGACCTTCCTTTGTGGGTGACATAATGACATACCTCAAGTGATTCTTGGAGGGTCTTGTTGCTCTCGCTCCATTGCCTTGATTTGTGCAGCAAAGTGGAACCTTCCAGAAACATTTTTTTTCCTTTTCGCTGGAGGAGGATTTGAAGGTGGCTGTGTGCGCAGGAGGCTGTGCCCTTAAAAGACACCCAAGCATCTCTGAGCACCAAGGTCGGTGGTTTTTAATAATGATTTGGCAGCTGCAAGTGCTATGGAGCAAAGCAAATCCTTGTTTTTCTGTTCTCTTGGCACATTTGCCTCTGTGCCTCTCATTGTTTTTGGCCTTTTGTGCTTCTGTTTTTTTAAGTTTAAGTTAAAGCATTGTGTTAAATAGTAGTTTTGTACATGCCACTTTGTCAAATTTGATCTTACAAATATGGATGCGTTGGTCCAGCTGTTGCCATAGCAGTGGTCCTTTTTCCAAATGTAAAATCTGTCTGAGTTTTATCACTTTTTTAGCCACAAACAAAAGTTATTGTTTCAAAAGTGTAAACATTTCCCAAAGTTACTTATCTGATATGAATTGCTCTCCTTTAAATCAGAACTGTGCAACTAAGATGCGAAAGCTAACATGAGCTAACAACGTAGCTCCTTCACCCCAGCTGTTACGAAAAAGTATGTTAATCCTTTTTTCATTCTTCTTTTATGAAGCTTGATTATTTTAGAAATATACATATTCTTTTTCCGTCCAAGCAAAGGGCAGAAAAATATTGTTAATAATAATAACGTTTGCTAAGCTACTGTTGGCTAATGTTAGCTTTCCCAGCTGTGGCTTGTGGCTGCTTTCACAATCAAAATGTATTTATTAATAAGCACAAACAGGGAGAGAAATACGAGTGAAAGCATTATGGACATTAACTTACCACTACACATTAACAGCGTGAAACCAAAACCTCCTCTTTAATGTGTTGTAGTGACGTGATGGCCTGTTCTGGCACAGACGGACAGACACTTAAATCTTAAGTAAAAATTATTCTTTTCCCAGCGAAGTTTCAGGTGAATAAATTACGCCGAGTTTCGTAATAGCTGCAAATAAAACACAGTAGGCAAACAGACTTTGACAATGATATCTCTCTTGAAGCTGATGATTATGCTCCTTTTGGGAGTTAGTGGAAAACTACATGTTTTATGGTTTTCAGCATTTGATGGATACAAGTCAGCTGCCAGACTTCCTCACAGTGTTTGGCTGACACTCTCACTTCACTACATGATTTTCTTCTAATTACTCAGCAGGAATTCAAAAGAAAATTAGCCAAAAAACCAACAGATTTTGATGTTTATTCAAGGAAATGGTCCCTCTCAGAGTTTGAATGCAGCCAGCAGAGTGTATTGAAGTCCTCAGGATGGGGAGGCTTGGGGGCCTAATGGCAGGATTAAGTGGGGTCACGGCGTGCAAATGGTCCCAAGTGAGCGTCCGTCAACAACAACATCTCTTGTTCTCCGAAACACGCTCCTCTGCTTGATCGCTTGATCATAAAGACCACAAACTATCCAATTAGCTTTGAGGAGTGCCTTTGTTGTGGACGCGAGTGGAATGGGAAGTGAATTAATTTTGAGAGGGATTGGTCCCACTTGAGGAGAGGAGGAAAAGGCTTCAGAGAACATCTGGCCAGTGATGGATGGATGGAGCAAGTTTTTGGAGTGCGTTAACAAGAGCGAGTGTTTTCAGTTACGCAGCAAAAGCCTTCATACTCATCTCATTGTTCCCATCTGGCCTTAATCTGCAGAGTGAGACTCAGGGTTGCTTAGCGTGGAAGTGCGGAAGTGTGTGTGTGTGTATGTGTGCAATGTTATTCGTAGTCCAAGGCCAAAATTCACTGGTACTCATGTTTACACAAAATGCAAAGGTACCCAAGAAACGCTTCGCTCTTCGTGCAGTCCCTTTAATGTTCCTGGCACAGTAGCAATTTTTCCGGTTGCGTCCCGCTCAGGTGCGTCGGGATACAGATCTTCCAGCTCTGGAAGCCCAGAGAGAGCAGGCATTCATCCCTGTAAAGCCAGCCCAAAAGGAAGTAGCTTCACACCATTCTCAGTGGGCCAGCGAAGGAAAAGTCCTGCAGAACAGAACAAGAGATGGCAGCTTCTACTGAGTGTTGAGTCCCACAGAAGAAGTTCAGTTT
Organism: Selene dorsalis; assembly: GCA_900303245.1. Taxonomy (NCBI): domain Eukaryota; kingdom Metazoa; phylum Chordata; class Actinopteri; order Carangiformes; family Carangidae; genus Selene; species Selene dorsalis. The sequence continues at coordinate 15,466 of OMNW01000455.1, read as the reverse complement.
GTGCAGTAATTTACAATAAACCAACATCGAGGCTTAGAGCTCGCACTCAGTTTGTATTTTTTTTTCTTTTATGTCGTTTGTAAATTTCGGCACTGCCAGTTCTTTCGGTTCAAAGCCGCCATTGTAGAAAAGAAAAAAAAACTCTAATCAGAGATTTTGCAAATGTGGCGCAAACGGAGAAAGTATAAAATTAGACCTGGCTTCTTTTTCCATGGGATGAGCTTGAGTCTGGTTTCATAATTTGTAAAAGGCTCTCTCCCCTTTTTTCACTATCCCAGCGAAGACTTGTTCCTATTGAGGAGGCAGATAAATGGAGTGACTTTTTTCTTTAACTTCAGAACCTTAATTCTAATTTAAGGATTAGTCATCTGTCATTTCTGTTTAAAAAAAAAAAAAAAAAAAAAAAGGAAAGGTGGTGGTGTATGCCAACATAATGCCACCATCCCCTGCTTCATATTTCTCATACAGATACAGGAGTGGTATCGATCTTCTTCTTGAGCTGTAGCCAAAATACTGAATCAATGCATACCTTCACTGCAAACTTTCTAACATTAGGAAATGATAAGTAAACAGGTCTTGTGAAAGATGTAAAAGGAGAATTTGTCTCTTGCTGTTTTTCCTCTCCAAATTCTTGTGGAACTTGATAGTGTTGTTTGTCTTTCAATCACTTGATGCTGAGTTCTAATAACATGCTGTGACTGCCTGCCCAAAGCAGCCTGTGCCAGTAAATGGCATAACTTGCTGGAATCATGTTGCATTGCGTGTGCCAGAGAGTATGCAAGAGGGCATGTTGTTCAGGCTTCGGTATCAAAAAAGCAAAGTTTTTGTGGTTTTATGTGGCTGTCAGGAAATGGAACATGTCTCATTGTGCCGCATGCTCTGCAGAACTCTTGATTTTTAATATCAAACTGCTGTCACGCATTGATAAAGAACTGCCAGCAGATGGCAACATTACAGCAGACGGACCTTTTGTGTCCAGTTCAGCCTTTGTGGCTCCCACGCCCATCACAGATACTCAGCTCTATTGTGATCTTGCAGGTGGCTGCCCTCCGTCCCCTCTCTCCGTTTCCTCTGGAGCCCATTGTGAATGTATTTGTTCCTTCATCATGAGGTTTATTTGTCATTGCTGTGCTTGAAAGCAGATCCTCTGGCATCCTGTTCCTCTGATGAAACATCTTGGGCTCCATCTGCAGCGGGCCCACGTCCCCTCCATCAGCGTGATTGAGCGTTGTTGTTTTATCCTGTTGTGTGTTCCTGGACACCAGCTCAAACTTCATTTGCTGCAGCCGGGCCCCTGCGTGCATCATCTGGCCTCCACATTTTTCACACACAGCCAATCTGAAGAGCGGCAGAACCTCGCAGTTGAGCGATCCTGCCTTGGCTTGAGCACATATGTCTGGTTCTGCTGGTTCTGTTCTGCCCCGGCCTTGACCTCGGATCCGTCCCAGGGTGGGATTGCAGCAGGAGTGCCGGGGAGTGGTGTTAACGGGAGGGGAGAGGCAGTGCTCGCGACCCTCTCGTGACGCCTAATTAGAGGGGAGGGCAGGTAGGAGGTATGTGTGTTTTGAAACCGTGCTTTGGAGGATTATCGGGAGAGAGGAGGAAGCCAGATTGGACAACACAGAGGGAAGGAGAGAGGCAAGAAAGATGGAAGAGAGGCAAAAAGATCAAGAACAGTAGAGGAACAGGACAGGATGAAAAGATTTGAGAAATATGCGAGACAGTAATTACACTTCAGCCTTTAAACAGCAGTTTCGAGAAGAGAGAACAAGTGGAAAAATGATGTCAGCATGAGATGAATTGATTTGTTAATACAAGAATTCAAATGTAGGAAGTGAAAAAGAATAAAACTGAAAAACACCTTTGTCACTGGCAAGGGTTAAAGAAGTAAAAGATAACAAAACCATCACAGGCTTGGAGAGGGAAGTGCCACTGTAGGGGATAAAAAAGAAGAGGGGAATATTTATGGAGTGATACTGATGTGGATTTAGGTGAGAGGAAGAGGAGAAAGGACACACACAGACACAGAGATGTCTGTAAAAATGGAGGGGAGGAAGAAGGGGGGGGGCAGTATTGATGGAGTGAGAAGGGAAGAGTTGAATGAAGCATGCTCTGAGAGCAAAAGGCCAAGCAGGGCGAATGTAGAACAAAGCCACCAGCATGAAGTTGGAAAGTAAAACATAAATATTCAAGTGGAGCTCATCGGAGAAAATGGAGATGCAGTAATTCCAGATTCACTGACTGCTTGACAGGCATGAAAAAGCAAACACAACACCAGTTATCTTTCTCTCTGACCTCACTTTTTTTGGAGAGGGTTGCATACGAGTGTGAGAAAGGTCACGTGTAACGGGGGAGGGGGGGGTAAAGAAAGGACGGACGGCTAAATCCAGTGGAAACATGATTGACTGAGGAGCCTCAGTGCCGCTCTCTGACAGGATCTCCACGGCTGGCTGCGACCAATGTTTGCAAGGCTAATGACGCTTCCTGGGGTTCTCACATCTGCTTCCCCCCGTGGCCACATGTGCTTTGAGTAAACGCTGCACCGCCATGACTAAACACTGGAAACCCCATTACAAATGAGGTGCTATTAGGATTACTATGCATACACCCACAGAAGCTGATTGATGAGCGTGTAATCATGCATGCTCACAGAGTAGGTGTGTGTCAGTTTGTGTGCAGCCCCCTGTAAATATGCATTCTGCAGTCTCCACGGATACCATGTTCACCACCAACAACAACGCAGCAGTGGTGGAAAAAGTAATCAGAGTCCTAATGAGTAAAACTAGCACTAGCACTGTACAAATACCCTGTTACAAGTAAAACTCCTACATGTTTATATCATGTATGAGTGGAATTGATTCAGGAAATCAGTTTAATACATTCACATGTATCAGTATCTGAAATTAACAACAATAAAAAAAGTTGCCCCCACCCCCCAACACACACACACACACACACACACACACACACTGCAAACTGCCAGTTTTATACTTTTGGTTCTGTAATAGATTAAACACACAAGAAGCAACTGTCTGAGGCACATTATGTTACTTTTGTATGTTTTTATGCTAAGCTAACTGGCTACTGTACAGCTTAGTATTTAATTGAGAGATGAAAGACTGGTATTTACTAAATGTCAAATTATTCATTGAAGTGTTAAATATTAAATCCTGTCGTCATTATTATATTTAATATGTGAGTATATTAGCACTAATGTTGGAGTATGTCAGTGCGTGAAGTACTTTATTTGGATAAGTCATGAAGAATAAGATGAGAAAATGATTTGTAATATGATTAGTTGCAGCTGTGACACATAGTTACTTCCCACCACTGTAAAGGTGTGTTCCAGTGTGTGTCAGTGGTCTTGTGATTTGTGTGTCTGTGGCGCGAGGGAGGGAGCCAAAGGTTCATCCACCTTCCTCATTCCCAGGCTGCTCACAGGGATTACTCAGGCCACAGTGCCCTTTATGAAATGCACTTAGACGCACTTCACACACACACACACACGCAGGGGAGGCGGTGAGATGACTCGCATGCAGTGGCCATAGGAGAGATTTCTGGAGGCCAGGGTCTCCTCTTTAAGGAAGCCCCTGCTTGGGAAACCTCTGTGCTCTTGGAGCTTTGTGAGTGTAAAGTATATCTTAAGAGTGTGTGATATCTAAGAGTGTGGGCGTGAGGAAGCGGTCGATAGGTCGTGCATATGTATTTTTGGTTAAAACTTCTTCGGCTGAAAGAAAGCATCTCTTCTGACTCTGGGGGTGGGTCTGAACTGAGAGCGAACTTGACTGTGAACTTTAAATGACCTTTGTTTAGGTTTTTTTTTTCTCAGTGAAGCCTGCACAGTCCTGTTTGTGTGTTGTGCAGTGATTGATGCGTGACCTGGGAAAATAATTACCGTTATGAAGAACCGTTGTTTTTCGGTCATCGGCCCTGGGGTGGAAGGGTGGGGGCTTTGTCTCACCGTGGTGTTGCATTTGAAGTGCCACTGTGGAATTC
>OMNW01000455.1:0-11116 GCA_900303245.1 Selene dorsalis | reverse complement strand
CCCCCTCCCTCTCACTCCTTCACTTCAATGGGACATAATGCTCTCTTAAATAAGGCCTTTTGTGTTATCAGTACAGTTTCTTCTCTCATCTCGCCATGATTTGCCTCATAGCTGGAATAGTTGGGATTGTGGTCACCAGGTGGCCTGTGAAGCCACCTAGATGATATGACAGATAGCTGAGTCCGCTCCATATGAAAGATCCTCGACCGTGTGCTCAGATGATTTAAGCTCAATGATGAGAGACAGATGGACTGACAGACAAACAGACAGACCTGCAGACAGATGGGGAACAAGCTGAGGGTGAGGCACAGGGTAGGAGAAACCAAGCTGCGGCAGTAACTGTTGAACGGCTGAGGAAGTAAATTCATCATGTATTTCACAGAAAAAAAAAAGTCAATGTTAGAAATAAAGAATCTAATGTTGAGCAGCAGAACATAATTTTTCTTCTTTTCTCAACACCCCCTCAGCTTTATCTCACCACTTCAACTGTAGGTCCAGGCATATCTCCCTGGTATTCTGTGTTCTTTTCATATAGGTTCCAGCTGATTTATTGTTTTCAGTCTTGATGCATCCATTGACTCTAATCTATAACAGTTTGCATTGGCACAGCCACTAACCCTCAGCCGCTGTCAGTTACCAGCTAACAAACAACAGAGCAGCTAAAAGATGCTAACTGTCTGCTATTTTCGTGCAGAGCAGACTCCTCAGCTGAGTCTGAGTTTGACTGAGGTTCAAACATGTGGAGGCTCAAATGTTTCCTCTAACACCAACCATCTTGATGAACCGCTCTTTCACCGGTCACCCCAGTGCAAACAGCAGTGGTGCAGCAGCCTGATCCAGAATATTTCAACGAGGACGTAAGTGTAGATGTGCTTCCAGCCCCTTCAGACTGTTTGTACTTTTTATGACTGAAGACCATGTTGAGCAAAGTATTTATCATGTTTTTGTTTTTTTAATTTAAAAGGTACCTGAAGGGAACTTTAATGTGTTGTGTTGTTTTGCACAGCACATTTCACAAAATATGTTCTTCCTGTCCTGTAATTTGTGTTTCCGGTCCATCCCATAATACTGCCTCATCTTAATGTATTTATGCTAATTTGACTCAGTTCGATGACGTTGTTTTGCTTAGAATCAGAAGTTGGACTCTGAGCGGACGATCAGTTAAATCAATGAGTCTTATCATGAAGCTCATCTGGTGATAAAGCTGCTGACATTTACGACACTGCGGGGAAACATCTGTCTGTTCATCTGTCACACTCTCTGTTTCCTACTATATCTGCTGCTGGTGGACAACACTACATCACTACTAAGCGGATGCTGATAAGAATTTAATGGCTAAACACGGGGACGTATTCAGGAGTTTGTTGCCTGGACGGAACCGCACCACTCATCATAGTCACAGTTTATTTTTGATGAAGGTGGAATGAGGGAGAGACGCTGACTGAGCTGTGACACTGACAGAGAAAATAGGGATGTTTTCACTGACACAAAACGGCAAACTGTGTGTGTCTTAGTACTCACGGAGAACAAGAGCTGTGTGTTTGTTTCTCCACAGAGCATTAGGAGCAGAGAAAGTTGGTGAAAGGTGTGCGTGCGTGCGTTTCAGTGTGAGACAAGTGCGTTCGCTGACGTTGATTGGCAGGAGGGCGCAGCAGGAATGCGGCTGGCTGCAGCTCTCTATGGGACAGGTACAAACCGCTCTATCATCGCATGAGAGAGTAATCGTTACGGGCAAATCATTACATGATCAGAGAGAGCCAGCTCTGTGCCAAATATTCACCGCCCTCGAGAATAGTGTGGAGATGAGGAAGTTGACAGCGGTGAAGGAACGATGCAGAGAGAGAGAGAGAGAGATGGATCATAAACACAGAGAAAGCAGAAGAATTTCTGATGAGATGTATGTTTGGGCACCAGAGAGGTTACACATCGAATCTCAACTTTTACAGACAAACCCTCAAACCGCTCTGAGCCACCACAGAATAATAAAAGACTTAGTTTCCCTATGACTGCTTCACAATTAAAGCCCACCCCATGTTTGGCCAGATGAGTGCTTTTAATGTGAAGCAGCAGCACTGAGACAAATTGACTTTACATCATCAGCGACCTGATGGAGCTCTGATGTGATGTAAAGGGAGTGAACGGCAAAACTGCGAGTGGGTGAGGTCAGCGAAATAAATTACATGCACGCGTCGTCGTTTTCTCGATTCACCCAGCTGACCTGCGGCTGTGAGGGAATACAGCGCGCTGCTTAGGTGAAAAAAATGTATTGCAGAAGGAAAGTGCTGTTTTCACAGGAAGGTAAAATATTCTGCAGGGGCTGCACATTTAAACAGTTCTGGATGGTTGTGGAGGGCGTGTTTGTAGAAGTGTCTAAAGCACATTTTCTCTGGTGGCCTCATGCACGGCAACACGTAGGTCTGGTCTGCTAGTCAGCTTTTCTAAGTGGCAGTGTAGCAGAGTCTCCTGCACCAACTGTGTAGTGAGTACTTGACAAACAGAGGTGTTTCTTGTATTCCTGTGCTGATTCTAGTTCGACAGACTGCAACTTTTATGTGTGACTCTTGCTGCTGCAAGCCGTGCAGCCTGCAGAGAGAGAAGACAAGTGGGCCAGTGTATCCAGAATAGGTGACATAAAACTTCCATATACCATAAACTGGACAATGTAACCGCAAAAAAATGCGTAAAAATGAGCGAGTTATTTTTCCCACAGCGCGCAGCATGTTAATCAGAAGTCAGCTCGGCGACAGTTGGTCGATCAATCAGCTCAACGTTTTTTTGTCTGAGCGCATTATAGCTCCACCTAAATGTAACTGGCAGCAGATCGTTTTACATAACAGGTTTGGAATTTATTGCGTTTGCCCAAAGCTAACAAAATGCCAGTCTCTCACCTCAGATTGAATGATGCTTACTCGCCCCTGTGTTAATATTACAATATGTGGTTGTAATTGCAGCGGCTTAATCTATGCTGACAACAAATATTTTTGCAGGGGAATATTTTCCTTAAAACCAGACTGAGCTTGCAGACCGCTAATTTACACAGCAGATGTGGAATTGGGCAATGCTAACAACACATTTAGATTTACAGATCGCTATGATACTGGAAGACAGCTCCCTAAGTTTTGCAGTATACAACAGTGGAGCTTTACATTTTGAAATGTAAGAGTGTAAGGGCCTTTTTTTTTTTTTTAAATGAATCAAAGCATGTATAGCGTACATCTGAAGGTACTGTTTGCATGAAGCACCAGCTGTTAAGTAACCGGAGCTGCCGTGTGCAGGTGTGTCAGGCAGACAGGCTGCCTTGAGGTGCAGCAGAGGATGTAGGTTCATGTTCAACAATGTGTGCCAAAACTGTCTCACTTGTCTCTAACTTTTTTTTTTTTTTATCTGTGCAACCATGTGTGTCTGTAATGCAACCTTAGGTGATTCTTGCTCCAACACGCCGTTCTCTTTTGGGTCATTCTGAAAGTAAATATGCGAGTGTGAGCTTACATGTCTGTCTTTTTTATTTTTATCTATCTCTTTATCAACTGGACGTGTTTGATTTACGTCTGTCTTTTGTTTGTGCTTATTAAGAAAGCTCAGCAAGCAGCATGAAGATACGTTTACACTGTAAATCCCTGTTTAATTTCCTCTTGTTATCCCTGTAGACTCGAAGCCGTTGAGGCCTGAGCTCAGTGCACAGTGTGGCTTTGCATGCCCACTGACTGACTCACTTTGCTCCTGCTGAGCTCTGCTCCTCATTCTGGGGGGGTTCATCCACAGCCTCTCCCTTTTCCTGGCTCTAGCCTACTTCAGCTCCCAGGCATCCTGCGCCTCGCGGGTCAAACTCTGAGTGCGCACTAGTGAGAAAGAAGGAGACAGATGGCCAGTGCATGCGCTGTGTTGTCTTTTCCTCTGCAGTGCTGTGCAGGGTGAAGGTGTGTATCACAGTCACTGAGGGCAGGATGATTTCCTCCACCACACAGAGAGAGAACGACAGAGTAATAGAAATATGGTAGCAGTTGCCCAGAGGTGTAAGCATTCTCATGTCAAGTTAATTTTCTAGTCCAAACAGGGTGGGGGTTACTGATGTCAGCATTCGTGCCTGTTTTACACCTGGCCCTCAGTCAAGCATGTGTTTGTGCAATATTTTTGTGTACCTCAACAAACTTAACACCCTAATTTTATAATGGTATCTGATTGCAGCTGTACCCCCTATGTGCCCTGAACTAATTACTGACAAAGTTTCCAACTGTTGAGATAAATTTGGAAAGACATTTCCCTGCTTTTATGTGATGATCCAGGGCAAAGGATGGATTGTTTTTCTTTCCGCTGCACTAATCCAGGTTGTTGCAGAGGCTTGGCCGGTTAGTTCCCAGATTTAACAGTGCAAGTGAACCTGGTAATCACATACACACATGCACGGGGCAGCAAAACTCCCATGTAGGTAGGACTTAGTGACTGTCAATCATGGTCTGACATGTCAAAGGCTGTACTGGTCAAACTCTTGCATCCAGCTGTGCGAGTCGAGGGCTTTTTACTGTGCATAAGAAGCCGGCTTGGCTCCTGGACCCTCAGTGAACTTGCATGCCCCAGTTATCTTGGATGACGCAAGTGAATCAGGGCAGATCCACCACTTGTGTCTCATTAATATCAGGCACACCCAGTGTTGTCATAAGGCTGCTGTGTGCACGGCCCTCTGTGCTTCCATCCTTTCCTGTTTCATCAGTGACAACTGCTCTGTGGCAGTAATTATCCTCTCTGTTGTCCTAACAGTTGTCACATCAGAGATTCATTATCAATCTTTCTTAGCTACATTTACAAAAGTAGTTTTTTACAATGGTACTAAAGGTCAGACAACAAAAATGCAATAAAAACAACCAAAACAACTGGAAAAAAAACTTATGAGACAATGTTTAACACTCAGTATTAAATCACATGTGGTAGTTAATGAGAAGTAGACTGGCTTTGCATAAAGTATATATTTAGCAGCACACACATTATAGTGCAGTCATGAAATAATAACAGGGTTCCCGGAGTAATAATAGTTTAAGAATTCAGAAACCAGAACCAGAAAATATCACAGTTTGTGGTTCCAAACTCACTACACACTTTATTAGTCTTTTTTTTTTTTTTTCATCAGATGGAAAACATTTTATTACTCTCAAATTTATTGAGCTCCTCATCCAAAAGAGTGTGACCACCGAATACGAGTTTAAAATGAGTTTTCTCACCATAAATGGTCTATTAACGTTTTGGTTGTTGAAAGAAAGGGACAAGCGTAGACAGAGATGTTAAAAGTTTGAGAGCGAAATAACCTGCAAAGTCATTTGGAGAATGTCGGCTACAAAAAAGATCACTTCAAGATTTTGTGAAGTGTGGGTTTCCCTCCAAGCGTCTCACATGAATGCTGTGGTTGTTCTGCCACAGAGACCTCATAAAACCAAGCACAGATGCTAAAGAGGCATTTTGTGTTGTATTTCCTCTGTCGGGCAACACAGCATAAACTCTGTAAAGAAGACTGTTTAACTGAAAAGAAAGGGACAGAGTGACGGTCTATGGTTAGATGTTTAATTGTCAGTAATTATCTCAAGACATTTTATTCTGTCTGTAAAAGTAGGAGTTAGTTTAAAGCACCGACAGTTATATCCAATTGCCTGTTTACAAAAGGAAAGCTAACCTTGGAATAACACTTGTAGCCCATGATAATAGGATTAGCATTAGCTTAGCTTTTTATAATGTCATTGTACTCGGAGGCATTGCAACAGGGCAGGCAACTCTAACGAGCTGGAAGGGGGGCCCCATAGACGGCTGACATTGGTCCATATCAGTGACAGCATGATGTTGATGTTGTTTTGGATTAATTAACGGTTAATGTTTGTGGCCGCGGTTGTGACAAAGGCGGCTTCAAAGGTGCCTCTTGCCTGGGGCCTCCAGAGTGTCTAGAAACGCCCCTGATTGACTGTTTAAGCTCTTGGTAAGGCATGGATGCATCTGCTGATTATTCTTCTCCAAAAACTGTTCATGTTAGCAAATACTGTTTGTATGTGACACATTTCATCATAGATCACTTGTGATTTAGTTTTTGTCCTCTTAACGTAATGGTGTGAAAGTTATATCTTTTCATCATAATTTTTGTCAAGAAAATGAACACTGCTGTTGTATTCCTGGTGCTGGTTGTGATTTATGATGGTGTCACAAATAAAAATAACAAAAAGTCCACAGGAAAAGCAAAGAACACATTCAGCCTCCATCATCACCGTGGCTGGTGACGGCGCCGTCGCTCGAAGCGCTCTCCAAAGGCCCCCGCCACACGTCTTTACTTCTCTGTCCTTTGCGTGACCCATGATTCCCTCCTTCCTGCCCACCTAACTCTTAAAGATTAACAGAGTGCTCACTACCTGTCCACCTGCTAGAGGCATCACATTTACTGGCACCAGGGTAATCTCAGGGGTCCAGTTGGTTTTCTAATCCTTGGAAACAGAAATAGAGAGCCTGGCCAAGGGCAGGCTGTTCAATTTCCAAGGGGATATGTTATGGGAACTGCCATTGTTCAGCTTGGGAGGCCACCTGTATCAATATCAGAATTTACTGTGCCAGATGCAACTTATTTGGATATCGTTTTCTTGGCCTTACCATGATGTTACATGATTTTACCTTGATTATTGCTTAGAGTTATTTCCAAGTAGACAAAAAAAAAGGCTGGTGTGTGTGCTGATTTGTGGCAGTGAAGGTTTTTGTAGAGGTCATGCCTTTGTTCCAAAGCACACTGGGGTGTTTGGTAGCACCACCAGATTACTATAAGGCTGCGCTTGAAGCTTTCATTGGCTTCATCTCCCCTCCTCACCCGAGATATGCCCTCAGGATCTCTCAGTGTCACCTGGATATCTGTAGCCAACATGAAGCCCGCAGAATGTGAACCCATCTCTGTTACACACGCCAATAACAATGGAAGGGCTGCTTGGACCACGTTTTGAAGGTTTTGGTTGCAGAGGCAATTTTGGAGCTATCAGATTGAAACTCGAGATGCCAGAGCAAGTCAATTCTGTCAGGAATTTCTAAGAGGGCAGTGCGCCTTTTCAAAGCTACTTTCTTAATGCAAGAAAAAAAAAAGAAAGGCTTTCAAGGCCAGAGAAGCGCTATCACAATGGAGATGAAGATGCCACTATGAGGTTTTAGAGTCTCAGATGTCTGCTCTGTTTTAAAGAGCTATGTCTTTAACTCTGAGGTTGTCCTTAACAAAGCTACTCAGGTGTTTAGGAGGCCCTGGATGTCTTTGATAAGGGGCACAGTATCATATTTCCATAAGTAGATGAGCTGTTATTTTGTGGTGTAACTTTATTCCATTAATTTTCGAGGCGCTGTTATCTGCACTGTCACCGAGCGCAGTCCAAAACTTAATGGACCCTCTGATTTTCAGTTTTTAGGGTCTGGTAGCTACATCTCCCTGATGCACATTCACACTGTACTTCATCAGCCTGAGATTCTCCTCCACTTCTGACTGCATGTACGCAACACTAAATGATTTATGCGCTACTCTCCTGTCTTTGTGTGTGTGTTCGCATTGTAAGTCGAGCATGATATATCCCTCCAAAACAGTATTCCTGCAGGATGGAGGCTATAAAGTGCAGATGCACTGTGCACTCATGACAAACCTGTTCCTCCTGACAATAAACCTTGATTCAGTGCCTCAGCTTGTGGAGGTTTTAGCGCTGCTGAGAGACAGCTTCCAACCACTTGGCTGCTCTTAGGTTTCATGCCACCAGGGGTTTGCTCTTCACTCCGAAAGAAAAACATTTCTTACACAAACTGAAGCCACGGCCAGCAGGTTTTAAGAGACAGATCCCTCATCTCGGAGGGTGAAACGTACCTGCTTTGCCAGCTAACCTGTCAAGTTTGTCCTATTTAGAGAAGAACTGTAGTCGCTCTTTGGGGAAGGCATCAGAACTGTAATACCATCATGGCAGTTTCTGTCTGCACTGACAATTCAAAAGAAGACATGTTTTTTAATATATAGAATGATAGGACGGAGTAGTGCATACACAGGATGAGTAAATAATATCCCATCTTGATTTAAGTAAGCTCTGTGTTCTTGCTGTTTCCCATCAAACACAGTTAGGATGAAAACCAAAAACTGTTCTTTTACTTATCATTATGGCGGCAGAATAACACAGGAGCCCTGCCAGTGAGCCCAGGCGTTGGGATGGGAGAAAATAAAACTGCCTTCCCAAAGTTGAACTGGTGTTTTGTCAGTGGACTCCTCTGCGAGCCTTGTGCGTCCTGCGCTTGCATGTTTCTTAAAAGGGAACGACGGGGAAAGGGAGGCATCCAGTGATTCTTCAGTGGGCTTGTACTGTAGCTGTGCCCGGCAGTGCCAAACCCTGCTCCCCGCTGAGATGACCCTGGGCACACGCTCCAGCTGTGCAAACATAGCCACATTGCTGAGCAGACACTCACGTCCAGACCGAGCCAAATCCAATTATTTGCCTTTGCCTTGAGCCTCTTTTTTCGTTTCATTTCAGTAGCACATATTCAGCCACCTTCCTCAGTACACATGAGCTGCGCCGCCAGCCTGAGAAAGACTGACAAATGCACCTACTGTGGCTTCTTTCTCCTCCACATTTCTCTCGTGTGAACGTTCCCCCAGTTGTCAGCATAATTTTCAGCCTTTTGCTCATTTTTCTTCCCATAACTCTGCCGTGACAGTAGGTATCCATTTTGTTTGAAGGAGAACCACCAAAGTCAACAGGGAGGGGACTGGATTGTCGGCCAGTTGAGACAGACAGAGGGGCAAAAAATATTTTCATCAGGATGGTCCAGCCCATATGAACATAAGCATCAAACCAGTTATGTTACACCTGCTGACCTCTGGCGCTTCAGGTCATCCTGCCCCTTAAAGGAATTCAACTTAATTGTAACTCAGGTTTTTTCTTCATTGCCTTGACCTTTATTTCTGTTGGTATTAAACTGACATTAAACAGATGTTTGTCTGTCTATGTTTGACATAAGCGGAGGCTAATGTTAGCATGTCCCATCAGCTAGCTTACAACCTCCAGTAACACAATGTGACTTCCATGACCTTGGGTGTAAAAATGTGGAGGTACAGTAGGCCTACAGAACAATGAATAAAACTAAAAAATGCTGCGATTAAATAGTATGATTTGATGTTTTTCCCTTGTCATGACACCAGGTGTAACTAGCTCTACAATGGCCATGCTATCTGGTGAAGATGTCTCTTTTTGTCTGGGACATGTAGTTGTTTACTACAATTTGTGTGTAGTCACTTGATGTTGATTAAGACCCTAATTTTAAAGGCTCCTGTTTCAAAATGAGACAGTAGAAAACATTTAAAAATCAGCTGGAGAAAGCTTAATCAGGCAACTCTGGGAGCAAACATTAGCTTAATAAGCTATCTAGTACTAGCTGATAAAATCTTGCAGTGAGGGTTGTTGTTCCAGACAGGAAGTCAGAGGTCTAGAAAGGAAAAGTCTGTTTTTTCCCCTCTGTCTGAAGGACTCAGTGGTTCAAAAGGATTTTGAACTGGTAAATCTGACATGGTAAATTGCACTAACCAATGCCACGTTAGCCACAGATATGTTGGAGAACAAGGGTTAGAAGTTATCATCCAATCTGTTCACACACAACCGTTCCTCTGTGTAGTGAGGTTATTAGCAGAGCAGTAGATGCTCACTGTAAGTGCTACAGTATGTCTAAATAAAGTGGTCATGAAAAGCTTTTGGTTTGTAACTTTCCAACTTGAGAGAATGTGCTGCCAGTTTCGTACAAGTCTCTGATACAACACAGGCTTCACTCGAAATGGCTCACAAGCTGAAGTCGAGACAAATGGAAGCTCACTCAACTGATAAAGTCATTAAATAGATCAATTGTGTGCAGTTATGTCTCTGTGTGTAGCTGATGTTCATTTGATCTGTTCACCAGTGTCTGCACACAAAGAGCTGCTCCCTGCCTCTGTCTACGAGAACAAAGGCAGTAGAGGAAGAAAAGTGCGGACTATCACGTTGCTATCAGCTTGACAGGCAGAGAGTCTGATCAGGCCGCAGTGAGCTGACATCTTAATGGCTGCAACCTTGATTCCCAGTCTAACTTTCTCTCTTTCTGTTGTGTCAAATGCTGAGCGGAGAATATTTCCACAAGTATCTAATTCCAGCTACAGAGGCACAAAGTAAAATGAAGTGATATTTTGTCATAAAGACAATGTGCTCCATGTGTTCGGTACTAGGCAGCAACACGTTTTTGTGTGCTGTAATTATCCACCCATGTAAAAATCCCTCTGCAGTAATTCTACATTCAAGGCCAAGTACTTAGAATTAGCCAAACACACAGGCTAAGTTGTGTACACAGAGGAACGGCACTTACTTCAAGAATGCTGAGTAAATCTCCCCACATATTTGGAAACTGTCACTCTGTGTGCACCGTTGTTGGAACAAGTTAAGTGTTATCATAACTGACAATAGTTTGTTTGGGAAAGAATTTCTCCAATAGTTTTGGGTGACATCAGTACAGTAACAACCTGACGACTGAATCTTTCCATTTCCGATGAACCGGTGTGACCCCGCTTTATATATAAACTGACCGTAGTAGGCAGTGGGAGAAGATACTTTTAGCTCCACTGTAGCTTCGGAGCTAAATGATTTTCCTGAGATAACAGAGTGCATGTCGGCCGCGGGCCCACTGGGAGCACTAATGCAAAAACAAACACATGATATGCTGTCTCTCAACGCAGCTAGGCCTATACGTGAATGACCTGACAGGCTTTAAACACAAAAAAGCAGAAGTTCCTGGAGCTCTCAGATTATGCAGCACATACATGTAGGGAAACAGGGAAAACTGAAACACGATTATCAGACTGCAACACAAACACCACAACAAAGCTGGAATCCCCTATAGGACCATTGCTATAGTTAGCGAGAGCAAACAGTGCACTGTTTACATGGGCAGGCACATATAGTTAGACACATACAGCACATAAAGTTAGACAAACAGAGGCCCCTCTAGTGGACTCATACATGGTGTCAAATAAATCTGCCATGGCGTGTTTAAGAGTTCAAATGGCGCCTCCAATCTGTCTCTTTAATACAAAGGGAATGCAGAGGACGAAATGTGCCAACTCACCCCC
>OMNW01000454.1:0-12927 GCA_900303245.1 Selene dorsalis | reverse complement strand
CTCCATCCCACATTAAAAAGCTCTTTGCCTGAAAGGATTTCTGCTAAATTCATGAATTATTGAAATGAATGAAGAGACGTGGCTAAAGTGGACCAATATGTCAGATGTTTGATACCAGCCAAAAAAAGAATGAAAAGAGGGAAAATCAATTTGCAGCTGTTGAGCTCTTAATGATATCTAACAATCAAAAAGTCTCAAAATACATTTAATAAAATACATGCTTTGTCCTCAACTGGTTCTCATTAAACTGTGAACCACAAACAATTCAGTGTGCTGATGATACCGATAACAGGTATTGATTTAATGGAAGCTTCAAAGATTCATAGTTCAGCTAATTGTTTCTGTATCTTCTAGTAAATTTCTTCTCTGTGGAGAGTGCTGATGGGTCAGCTGAGTTCTTGTAACCTTCAAGCTACATCTAGCTCTATTATGCCAGCATGTAATGCGAGTTGCAAAGTGGGAGGAGTAGTTTCCAGTATCCAGTGTCCCAGAAGTAAAAGCCTCATTCATTTTCAGCATTGATAACAGAGTTACTTTGGATGGAATTACCCTGCAGTGCTATTGTAAGAACTTATTACCTTAGTTTGGCACACAAACCAACTCTGAAGGACAGTCCTCCTCTGTGCAACATCGTAAAACTTACAAACATGCTGTGCCAAAAGGAGGCTGAAACCTGTTCGTGCACTTGTTACCTGTAGACTGGACCACTGTAATTCCTTATTATCAGGATGTCCTGGTGGCTGAATGAAAAGCCTCCAGCTACTGCAGTGAGTACTGACAGGAAAGGAGATCATATCTCTCCTGTGTTCGCCTCCCTGCACAAGCTCCTTATAAGAATCAGGATGGACCTGAAACCTGCAGTGTTGTTAATGGTCGGCCATCAAAGTATCTTAAAGAGCTCGTATCCTTGCATCCTGTGGAGGCAGAACCAGGTTGGCTTCTCTCTCCTCTCTCTCAGACGTTTGGGTCTGGCTAGTGTTCCTAATCCCCAATTACACAATAACCCTAACAGTAGTTGGACTGATCAAATTTTTATAACAGTTTAACCACATTTTTCCCCGTTGACAACTTCCCCGTCTGCGGGTCACTCTCGGTCTATCTTGGTTTCTACCACTCTCTTCAGCTTCACCATCATTTCCTGATTTGACAACAGGTCTCTCTGTCATTTGCTGGACTAAGGTTTCACACATACACACACACACTGTCTGCTATCTGAGGAATGCACAACCTGTAGCAGATGCGTTTCCAATAGGTCAGCAAGGCTTCGTTTTGTATGCATTCTGCATTCTGGCATGCAGAAATTTCAAAATAAAGGCTGGACTTATAGAAAACCATTATTTCATTATTCTATAGCCATTTCACTGTGCAATCAACATTTGCTTCATGCAAATCTCTTCAGTGTGATACTAACAAAGGATTATCCTATAATGTTAAAGTAAAGCAACACGCCTGTTTTCTTCCCCTTTAAATGAGATCCTGTTTCTGAAGCTATCTTTAAAAGAAAGGAGAAACATTCAGGACTAGATAAACAGAATTTACAGAGGGAAAGGACAAGCAGTAAGACTACTGGTACTGGAATCATTTTGAAATGTTTAATCAAGCAAATAAAAAGAAGGGGCTGCGTGAATGAGAGAAATGTAGCTGCAGAGGAAGAAAGTTGGAGCTGAGTGCTGGTAGAGAGAGGTAGAGTTGATGTGTTGTCAGACGGACCCATAACCTGGTTAAGATGGATCAGAAAGCAAGAACTAGAGAGAGGGAGAGAGGGAGAGAGGGAGAGAGAGAGAGACAGAGAGACGGCGAGTATATCATGCACAGCACGGAGCCTTTTCTCCTCCTGTTGTCAATTAAAGCAGGCGGCTCTGCACCTGCATGTGGATGCCAGGCCGGTGCTTCTAGCCAGCGTTCACCTCGGCACCAGGCCCACTGTCCAACCAGCTCTTAATGAGGAGCTTTGTGTGGATAAAGGGGGCTGGCGTGTATACTCGGGCACCCATACATGTCAATTAGGGGGAACCAATCCCAGGGAGATCAAGGACTCATGCATCTCTCCCCCTTTTCTCTCTCTCTCTGCCTTTCTATTCTCTGTCTGCCTCTCTCCCTCTCTCTTAGATTCTTACTCTTTATGCTTTTCTTAAGTAAGACTGATGGACAGACATGTAGATATGGGACTGCAAGATTTTCAAATGCGTGGGTTTGGAAATGACTAACTGTAATCCTCACAGAATGAATCATAGCCGATGTCTTCCTTATTGGAAATGTTACAGCCAAATCCATTCGAACATGAAATTTACATATTTCATCAAAAGATAAATCTTGGAGCAGCAGTATTTAAGATTTTCTGTGAGACCCACTTTGTCTTGACGGTTATGGGGTGCAACACTTTTACTGAGATACATTTTTATAGTTAGTTCCTTGTCTGCACAGTGAGACAGTGATAACCCATTTGGCAGCTTAAGGCATAAACAAACATCGTAGGTGTCAATCAAGTTACCAATAATATTATAAATATAAATTGCTGCAGTTGTTAAACTCAAGAAACCTTGACTAAAGCTGCACACAAAGGTGTTGAGTGCAAGTGGAGACAGGTTTTGGTGAGCTGTCATAGGTCATGGCACAGAATGCAAATTCAGTCTAAGTGCAGCTTTTCACTTCAAATAGTATGCCACCCACAAAAAAAGACAAAAATTCTTATTGTCCTTCTTCCGATTTACTGTAACTTCAGAAATGTGGATGTTACTGGCATTATTTTAATGTAACTCACGGAAACACACATAGCAGAGATTGGTATTTGAAATGTGTAAGAGTAGCCAAAGTGTGAGGTGACATTCAGAAGTGTTGAGCCTGACAAATGCAGTTTTCTTTTTAAATCCCTCCAGTGGCCATTAGATTGACTTGAAGTTCCTTTTTTTTCCTGTTCTGATCAACATTGTCGAGACAAATGAAACAAGACTTGTGCAATTTTAGCAGGTACATGAGAAAATAACAAGAACACAGTGAACAAGCTCCACATGTGAAGCAAAGATTTTGCTCTTCAACAGGTTTGGGGACAAAGCTTGGTGAGCACAGTGTAACGGGAAGAAGAACAAAAAAAAAACCCTGTAACACTCATTTGAGACAGCGGGAGTGAGGGGAAACGAAATTGCCAGTATGAAGTTAAAGGTAAATTTGACAGAACTTTGAGAGAAATGATTGCTCATCAATCACAGCTGAGCTGGTGGGAGAAGATGATGAAAATCTCAGTCGATTGAAAGGTAGACTTTTTCTATCTGTGAATGTTTCCTCTCTTCAAACACAGACCTCTCCCTGGAAAGCAAAAGTGATTTTTTTTTAAAAGTCATTCCTGACGTTACAGCACTATATGTGTGTGTATATATACATATATATGTATATGTGTGTATATATATTCCATTTTGCATACATCATGTTTATTGTTGGTTATCATGGGCTATTTCCACACGCATATTCTGTGATTGGTTTTGCTATACCTGCTAGGCTGCAGAATGACTCCCGACACATCTAATTCAGTTAGCAAAGGTGATCTGTCGCTGTGATTGAGAAGATAACAAACATGTTTTGCCAAGTTGCATTCAAATGCCGCAGTGAATCGCGGTGCACTGATGCCCCAGCCTGTGGTTATCATGTTTCTAACCAAGCATGTAATTGTGTGATTGCTGCCAAGCTGCAGTGATGCCATGTTGTCGTCGCTCTTTGATATTACTCTTCTGTGTATGTCTCAAAGACACAAAGACGTCGTGCTCCACTGCTGCTGCACATGATAAATCACTCTTGGATGTCCGCTGTATTTATAGCAGCAAAAATTGCTTTGCATCCCCAACAATAGCCGATGTTGTCGAGGAACGCTGTGTTCAGAGATGCAGCCCACACGCCATGACACACCGTTCTTTTACCCCACTTTGTGTGTGTATGGGGGGGGGGAGTTGTATTTTAGTATGCAAACATGTTATTCAGGAGCCCCTAATTTACTGAAGCCCAGCTAAATAATTCATGTGGCCTCTCCCGAGTGGTAACACAAAGGTATGCAAAAAATCCCAGAATCACAAGACATACATGTGCATGAGGCACATTATCATACTTACAGATGCTTGCTGACAAATATTACAACAATATTACACATTTCTACTAAATTAAACCTGAACTTTACAGTATATAGACTTTAATTAGAAATCTGACGGGAAACTCATAAAAGCCTGCCGCTTTGTTTTGACAGTATCCAACATATTGTTTGTAAGGTTTGCACTTTATCATTATCAGTTGTTTACTTGTTCGGGAGGTCGGTATCAACCTTTGTTCTTTTACTCACCATAAGAAGTCCCCAGCAGTGGAAAGCACCATGCTCGCTTTCTTCTACACTTCTGCCCTGAACTGCCCAAACTATTTAAAAGCTTCAATGTTATTCTCACTGCGTTTATACTTGGTAATGAGCGTCACATCACAGTTATTTGAAATGACAAGTTCCTCTGGGTGCATTTCTAAGCATGTTCCAATCAAATAATTTTGACTGGACATTTTAAACTCTAGTATGATACGTTTCAGTATCCTCACCTATTATTTATGCTTTTTTCTGCAGCTCAGTCAGAAAACAGTGGGCGTTTTACTTGTTAACTGATGAACCACTCTGTTCTGTCATCAATAGAGAAACAGAGCTCTCATTTCAGTGAAATGTGAAACCAAGGATCGGGTAGCTATTTCTGTAATTTCACCAGAGGAGAGGGAGAACAGGTGTCTGTTTCTGCAAAGAAAAACTGAGATATGAGACCCGAACTGTCACCCTTTTTGGACAGATTTGCCAATTGTTCAACAAGCAAAATATTGGTTTGTTGCATCAGGGATGACTGTCATCTCCTCACAGTGGATTTAAAGGTTCCTTTCCTGGTTGTCCAACTTCTCCTGAGTTGCCGACAGCATCTGAAATCAGAAGTACAGTCCAGCTCATTGTGGAAGGCTGCAGAAAATCTCTGGATATTGGCCAGAGCAGACTTTGGCCTTGCGAAAGGTCCCTCTGTCTGTGACATTCAAAACGTCAGTGCTGATGTCACAGTGATCCGAGGCTGTCTCCAGGAGAGTGACATCTGCACAGCGGGCATCTTGAGCCAGATCTGCACTTAGTCTGGATGGGTGGGAACAGATTTGTTTGCCTTAAATTAGAGCACTGGCTGGCTCCCACAGCCCTCCTTCAGAGCCACAACAACCCTTGTGCATGGAGACGTACAATATAGGTGGAGGAGGGAACAGCGCAATACATTTTCTATCATTTTAATATTTGCAGTGTTACTAAACCTCACCTGACAAGGAAAAACTATGCAAATCTTTAGATGGATTATGATTAAATGAGACTGTCATTTGCTAAGACGAGAACATCAGGAGTTTTATGATTGTCTGTAATAACTTTAAAAGTTAAGAAATAAAACCTTCCAGAAATTCTTATTTCTTAAGAGAAAGTTTCTTCATGCTCACTCAAGATCTCATGATACATTTAGTCTCTTTTCTAATTCGAACTCGATTCTTCTTCGTGCTCCCTGAAGGATTCCTCCAGTGGTGATGAAAATCAGCCTGATTTCCCAGGCGAGGATTTCTACTTCTGTGGAATTCACTGTTGTTTTCTTTTCTTTTTTACCTTCAGCGAGATCAAATATATAATATTCTAAATGCCCTAAAGAACATCTGAAAGAAATTAATCACTTCTTGCCAGGCTTTGACAAGCTGTTTTCAACTATTTTTTTTTTTTGGATTTGGTGACATTTCAGGGCCCTTTAGGTAATGCTCTACAGGAAGGTTAATTCAAAAATATTTTTATTGAATCACCAAATGATGGACAAGAAAAACTGCGTTGACAATCATCAAATCTATGGGCTGGAGCTTAATATGGGTAAAAGGGCAAGGACAGACAGGATTCAAAAGTGTGTGTGTGTTATTGTACACAACTTCAGTGCATTAAAAAAAATCTAATAATTATGGCAAGGCTATGACACTTTCAAAACAGCTCTATAGTAAAAGGTGACAACGGGTACAATTGCTTGGTACAGAAGAAGTCCAACATCGAATCCATCATGTGTCCTTGCTCCTTCATTTCCTGACAGAGTGTCATTATCTCCTCGGAGGTGCACGGTAGAAAAAAGATCTCTTCACACACCATTAAATATGACAGGGCAGATCTGAGGATGAATTTGAAAAGGTAATAGCTGCTTAAACTACGTGTAGAAACTGGTAAACACTGAGTATTGTTGGTGGTCTTTACGCGGACCCTTTCTTTGTCTCTCACTGCCCACATGGACAGGTAGAAATGATGAACAGGTTCATAAAGAACTCTGGATTTGACATTGGTTAAGCTTCAGAGAAATGCAACAATAAAAAAAACAAAATTGAAATTTCGAAGAGAAAATGGCTGCACTAAAATGTTTTTGATATGTGACGGCAAAATTCAGAAATAAATATGTTCTTCAGAGAAAGCCTGATGGGTAACGTACCTCTGGCTGTCAGAAGGTACAAGACTCCTTCCAGAGAGAAACAGAGGAAATGAAATAAATCTTCCGCAGCTAAGCACCCACCACTTCCTTCAGCATGCTCAGAGTATGTGAGGGTCACAACTCCAACATGGAGGCCAGTGCACTGTGTTGCCATTTTAACAGCAAACTGGGAAGCAAATGCCTTTTTCCAGCTCTGGGCTTGATGGCACATGCATTGACCTAAACACACATCAGTGGGTGGAGGAATATCAGTGCTCCATCTGATGTAGGAGCCCAAAGGTTTTATGTTTGCATCAATTACAGCTCTTCATCGACATGTTCTTGATCCAATGTTCCCCAAAGAAACAAACCCGATGGGGGCTGACTGCGTCCGTGTAGTTATTTATGATAGAAGAGCTGATGAACGTGCCCTTGTATCCATTTGCAGATGCCTTGAAGTGCATGCACTGTATCTACAGTACATGCATGTTCTTGCAGTACACACTAAATGCAGAGCGTTAGAGCTTTGCAAGGAAGGGGGACCTCTTCTGATCAGTCAGATGGTGTCCATGATTCTTTTCGTGCCAGATGGTGGCAACTTTTCATCACAGAGCAGGTTTTAGGCAGAATGGCCACATGTTTGTGACGGTTCAGATCTTTCACATAGGCTTATGGCCCAGAATTCAGCTTGATGGCTGTATATTCATGATCACCAGCCAGTAATAAAGGTGAAGGGGGATTCTCTAGCCATAGGGTGGATATGCCACTGTGGGCGATCTGTAACAGCTGTTTGCTTTCCTTTGTCTGTACATGCTGGTGATGTGTGATGCATGTGCATGCACCCTTGCATGCCGTGTGTGTGTGTGATAGATAAAACTTGGACATCCTTGGTGAAAGCCTTACATGTTCATGTGAGCCCCAAAAATTCTGAATCCATCTCCAAATAATCTGCTAATTTCTTTTGATGCCTGGATTTATTTGAAATACTTTTTATATGTATATATCCGCTCTATTTGCTGATATATAAAATTAGCTATATTGGTTCAGGTCAAGGCAGATTTTCTAGCATTGTCTTCTGTTATACCATAACATCTCTTACAGCTTATGCATTAACATTTCTAAAGCTCCAGTTCTGTAGGAATTGAGGGAGGTGATTTCCTGATTGACTATGAAGGCTAATAGAGACGCAAACATACAGCACCTGCTACAATTCAGACCTGATAGAGAAATGTGGACTTGACCCTGAAAAGATAAATGAGCCATTCACAGTAAGATATAACAAATTGTACATTATACCATTCTCACACATTCTATAAACACACCATCCTGCGCGCACACACAGTGTCAGCTGTTCTCTAATAGTCATTAAAACACCACCACAGCCTGAAAAGCATCTTCAAATTACAGCAGTGCAACATTAAAAAAACAAAAACAAAACCTGATTGTGATTTGGAGCTCTCCTGCAACAACAAACACCATTATTACACTCCTGGGAGAAACAAAAACAAAGACGCTACTGCCTGCCACTAAAAAGAAAATATAACTGTCTATGAGAACTAACTCCCAGATAATTGGTGAAAGGGTTCAGGTCTGTATCAACAATCCAGCAGACTGTCACGGCAGAAGTGTGTGGGAAACTGTATTTATGGTTTGTGTGTATGGATATACTTTATTAATGTCACCCAGGGTCCTCCTGTTGTATCACCAGTGTTCCTGTTCTTCTCAGTTTGAATGGCTTTTGTTAGAGCTTCTATTTCATAAAACACAAGTTGTATTGGGTTTTTTTTCAGTGTTTTCTTTTTTATGTTAAAGTTTCCTGAGCTGTCGATGTGTTGAGGGAGCAGTAGAAATCTCAAACTACTGTGTCTGAATGTCAGGATGTCACTTAAGAGGTAAAATATCTTTCTTTGAGTAATTGGTGTGAATCAGCGCTTTAAACTAAAATGGGATGTTACTTAACGCTTCATGATTTATTTCACAGTTTCTAGAGCGTAAGGAAGGGAGTGAAGTGCTTCATGTGAATCAGAAGGTGATGCAGTCAGATGCAGTCGCTGCTGCTCCGGTGGTGTTGCACTGAAATGTTGTGACATTTTTTCCTTCTCGATACTGATTCTTATACCTCAGATTTATGTATCAGCCAACTCCGAGTACTGACCCATTATGTTTATGTTTTTTTTTTTTTTAATCCTGTATGGATGTGGTATAAAACTGATAGCACTGTTACATGTACAGATTCATGAATCTCATAGGATCCCTCTTTTATTATGAAATTTGACTCGACAAATTTAAATAAAATAGGAATAAACAGCAATTCCTTCTAGTGCCACCACTCAAAATTAAAGCCTTACATACGGATGTGCTGTGTTTTTGGCAATGGGACTTTCCAGTGAAGCACATTGCAAAATTGTTAACGTTTTTGAATCTTTATATGCACATACGTCTTGGGGACAGATTGGACAGTGAGTCGCCATTTCAAAGGGATGTGATTGACCAGGGGCTAGCTGGTTAGCATGCTAACCTCAGTCGTGGAGAAGAGGTGGTAGAGACAAGAGGTAACTGTTCGTTAAATCATTAAATGATGTCTTTCGTAACACCATTTAACAGAAATCGGTTCTTCTTCGCTGTTCTTGCCGGCACCAGATTCACAACTTCAGGCAGCGTCCGAGGCATTTCTGCTACTTGTAGCTCTTAGTACATGTGGGTTTTCTGCCTATTGTAGGGCTGCTTGAATACATCACAACCCACAGGTTTAGAAAAACATTTGAGTATTTTTATGGTACGTATGCGTTTAGTGGAATAAGTGTGACATTTGGAGTGGAGGAGCTTGTGAAATGGCAAATCCAAAAACGCGAACAAGCAGCAGACTGATGAGTTGTCAGTGCACTTTCTCTGTTTCTTGTGTTTGTATTTCAAACCACTTGATTCAGACAGTTTTCTCTCCATCTCTCCCAACTCCCACACCTACCCTGTCTACTTTTTTTTCCTTTCCACGTTATAAGCCTTGCTTTGCCAAGGTTGGTGCGGTTCCACTTAACATATTTCTTTTCTGTTTTGACCATCTGTCTCACTTACACAAACAGATTTGCGCCTCTTTCCTCTCTATTTTTTTGACTCATCTCTCACTCTCTTTGATGAGTACTGTTGGATTTTTTCTTTTTCTCATCTCCATCTGCTAAAATGCCTATGATTAAAGATCTCTACATAAATTAGACTGTCTATCAGGATTTTTTCAATGTCTCTCTTGTTTTTATTTTAAGCGAATTCAATGCAATGTATCCTCCATGCTGTGAATATGACAGTGACGTCCCATGACCTTGGAGGTGCTGCACCAAAGACAACATTCATAAAGGCCACCGACTTAAGTTGTTGAATATACTGAGCCCAAGGTATAATTTCTCTATGACAGTACTATAAAACTCTACAGTAAATAAACTATAAAACATGACTACGAGTGGTGTGTACATTCACCGTCCACTTGAATCTTGCAGAAATGTTATTTTCTGTCTCTTTTTCTAACATTAAACCCACTGTTTAATTTTTAATGCTTAAAAACCAAGAGAAAGGAGGCTGAGCTGCAGTAAGTTGCTTACAGCTAACCCTGCTCATACTAATGCTCTTATAAACTCCCACAGGTGAACTGACCTGATGCTGCATAAATTAAGCTGTGCTAGCTCGGTGTTTGTGTTGACTGGGGTTGTTCTTTATGGTCAGGAGGGCTCCATGGGAGACCATGGCTCTTTCTCTACCAGTCAGAGACTGAGAGATCTTTATTGTAATTGGCCTTGGAGGTAATAAGCAACGCTCATCACCCGATCGGCCTCCCACGGAGCTCCCATTCCCATTATCCCCCTGCTCGTTCCGATTCATTAAGCCTCCAGTGAGATTGGTCAGAGTGGTGGAAGAGCATTCATTTTGGTTAAGAAGATCCCCGTTCCTTTGATGCTTCTCCTTAAATGGGCACTAATTGGCAGAGAAATGTTAATGGTGTGAGAAATGTTTGATAAATACGAGTGAGCCCTTCATCTAATCGCGGGACCTGCGTCGTCTTCTCCTCTGCTCCAGCTTTTTTCATGTCCAGACTGCCCTGTACTGAATTATTATTGAAGGTTAATGCATCCAGTGCTACCCTCAAGTTATCATTGGGGTCAGTTGTGCATCAGTACATCAGAGTGAGGGTTGTGTGTGTGGAGACGATGAACGTGGAGCACTCAAGAGTCTTCCCTCAGGCGTGTCTTCCTCTTGGAGGCCTGACCTCCATCTGTCCATCATGGCAGACAATTTGTCTTATATTATTTCCCTTTTGCAGCCATTGGCATCTTTGTGTGTCTTTGTGGGTTTGTGGTTTTACCTTATCTCAGGTAAAAAATCCTCAAAAGCAAATACAGGTGAAGGTCTGAGTTGTTGATTGGGGCTTTGGTCTGAGCGTATCTCGGATGATTTCAAACACCGATGCCCTTTGTTGATCAAAGACTCCTCTCCTCCTCACCTCTTCTCTGTTGCTCTGTTCAAGGCCTCAGAAGATGCGGGGAGAGGTTTTACCTCTGTGTGTCTCTTTTTGCTTTGTTGATGGGAGTAAAATTGAAAGCTGGATTTTGTTGTCGGTGCTTCACTTCATGGTATAAAATCCAAGAGTGTGAATGAAAGTCACGCTGTTTGGAATCCATGGGCTGGAGTTTTGGTTCAGCAGGAGGTTTTCTGAGTCGATGCGGTGGTTAAAATATCTGACTTTTTTTTTATTAGCAGACTTTCAGGTTTTAGCCAATTTATTTCAAATCGTGTGTAATTTAAATCACCATCATTCCATACAAATCTACATCTTCACAAATTTAGCCACTTATAAGATGTCTTAAGAGATGTGTGAAACCTGCATATCTGCAAAGAGAAATCAGCTGAAACTGCTATCTGCCAGAAGCATTGAGAGAAACGTATCTACGTCTGTGCGGCATGCATTTGAAAACTGGCAGCAAAATAAAGTGATTTACAATGAGACTGATTAAAAAAAACAAAAACTTGCACCCACATGGTTCTGGTCCTTTTGAGGGCGGAGTGCATGTGTTTCAATTACTTCCAGATTTCTTTGCGCTCTCTGTGCCAAAAATGGCATCCAGTGGTCTGGTTTAAGGTGTTAAATATGGATGCCCAGGGCAAATGTCAGAATAACTTGAACTAATTGCAGTCTGCTGCAGATAACTCTGACTCATTATCACCAGTTGTGCGGTTAATTCTAGGGCCAGAAAGAAGGAGTGTGCCTCCAGACTGAAGTGACTACAGCTTGCGCTAAGCTGCTTTAGCACCTGTGATCACAGCTAGCCATTGCTCAACAACACGATGAGCTGACACCTGGCGGCGTTGGCATCTGTAGTGGTGAGAGGTAGAGAGTGGTGGGGGAGGGAATCGTGGGTACTCACAAACGGCAGAAAGCTCTGGCTCAAAAATACTCTGTCCAGGGATTTTCTAAATTACCCTCATGCTGAGTCCAGTCACAGTAGTAACTACGAAAAACTATAATCGTGGCCCCATAGGAGCCCTGGGGGTGGCCGAGGAAGCACTCTGTCTTGGTTTTCCTGACGTTAACTCGATTATTATTAACGTCTGTTCAAGGTATTTTTTGATACTTGGGGTGGGCAGGGGCTCAAAGTCATGCTGAGAAACAACCGAGGCTATTACCATGGTGCATTATTTCCTGGCAACCCTGTGGTGGCTTAGACAGGGACTCGCCATTCGCAAGACAACAACAACAACAACAGCAAAAAAAAAAACATTAGAAACATTAAGCACTCCTGCTTTCTCCTGGCGAGCCACTGTCATTTTCAAGACGGGAACATTTGCTCAGTCATGCTCTCTCATTCTCTCACTCGGCCTCTACTTTACTGATACCGTCATTTTGGAAACAGCATTTGCTCCGTCACTCTCCATCGCCCCTCCTTTCTCTCTCGTTCTTCCCTCTGTCCTCCACTCATTCATGTCTCACCCCCTCTTCCTCCTTGTTTCTCCACGTTCTCCTACTCAGGCAGGACATGAGAGAAGAAAACACACCACTGTTTCAGTCCTGATTGCATAAAGACTAAATTGTGTCCTTTTTTCCTGTTCATCTCGTGCAACTGTAAACAGTAGGCTACAGGGAGACGCAGTCACACAGTCTCACCTGCAGATAAAAGGCTGCGGAGTGCGGCATTCCTGAAAGTATTAAAATGCAGCCAAAATATAAACCTTCCTGTGATGGTGCCATAGGGGATCGAAGGTCAATGAACTTGGACATTATAAATCCCTGCAGAAATATTACAACCGTTTCTCCTCAGGCTTCCTACTTTTCTCCAAACACCCTGGCAAAACAAGCAGAACACGTGTTCCTTAAATCAATTCAACAAAGGACTTTATTCATTCCACCTCTTTTTGTGATGTGGAAAACAATCAAATCCTCTCCTGAAAATCCTGTGCTTTGGCTCTGTTGTCAGCCACGGTG
>OMNW01000453.1:33268-47609 GCA_900303245.1 Selene dorsalis | reverse complement strand
TGGAGTTCATAAGTCTTACAATTTAAGGCCATGTGGAACATGAATGAAATTCACAGTATTTCAAGCAGAGTGGTAGCTTTGTGTGATTATTAAGAATTAGACAGTACAGGGTGTTGTTTTACTGTTTTACCATTTCCCACCTCCACCTTAGAATCATTCTGTAGAAGTTGTTTGCTTTCATTTCTGAAAGATAGTCAAGTTCTTGTGTTTGCTATTGTTTGTATTTAGTCAAGTTATTTTTTCAATCTTTGTACGCTGCTTGTTCACCTGCCCACACCCAGTTGTTAATGTCACCTCATGTTGATTTAGAAAGTAGATACTGCAGTACTGCTTGTAAAATAAACATTTAGGTGGTAAAAAAATTGGTTAATAGGATTAATCGGGCTGCTGCTGCAACCTGAGCTGGGTTATGCTGGCTGCAACTGCACTCTTCAAGCCCAGTCTCCCTCCTCCTCTAACCCGCACACAAGCCCCCTGTGCTGGGCTGCACAGCCGGCCAGGCTCCCGGCTGGCCAGCCTCCTCTCCAGAGCTCTGGCGGCACACAAAACCCTCTTTGCTTGGCACCGGATCTGTCAACAAATTCATGCTACTGTGCTTCTCCAGGGATCCTCATACAGCATACAGTATTTACGACACAGGTAGCAGATAGTTGCCCTTTTCAATCAGAGTAATAAATCTTACACTGTGTTGGTTTAAAGTGAAAGTGCAAATGATTCCCTGATAAGAGTTTCTCAGGTGGGAGGATTTGCTGCTTTTCTTCATTTTATGTCACTGCACATTTAATGTAGTAGGCCGAGGGTTTAGATCTGTTCAGCAGAGAGAACAGTTAATCTGCAGAGCCAATAAGTGACCTGATGATTGTGTTAGATGTGAAGTCAGTGGATCAGAATTCTTACAGTTCATTCTTCAGATATCTTCATCTTCATGGATATCTACAACAGGCTTAAGGAGAATCCTAACAACAGTTGATTTATACTGTAGAATTTCAGTAACGGTCAACTATTCAGTGGGGCATGAGAAAAA
Source organism: Selene dorsalis (assembly GCA_900303245.1). Classification (NCBI taxonomy): domain Eukaryota; kingdom Metazoa; phylum Chordata; class Actinopteri; order Carangiformes; family Carangidae; genus Selene; species Selene dorsalis. Next base: position 46,585 of record OMNW01000453.1, on the reverse strand, counting down.
TGAAACGAAATCAAAGTTGGAAGAATTGTGGGGATCATGAGCGACATCAGAAATTTCATGGCAATCGGTCTAGTGACTGCAAAGTTGTTTCTGGATCAAAGTAGAGGACCAGCCGATTACCCGTCAGGCTGATATTGCCACCCCTAGTGCCATGCCCCATAGATAACATGGCCAGGAATAAATTCAGTTGTCCATCTCATATTTAAAAATGTGCAGTTCAGTATGTAGTCAGCATTACATATCATTCTGGTTTGTCACTAATGACTTAATAGCAAACAGCAAATAGTAGACAGTTCCAGTCCTTTATTTGTTGTATTTTCACTGAATTTGGTGCTCTCTGCTGGTTTCATCTCTCCAGACAACATGGAGATTTTGTGAAATCCTTTTAACTCATCTGAGTTTCAAGCACAACAAAGTACAAACATTCCCTGAAGATTGGGACTATTCTGGTTTATTTCATCTGGTTGTATTAACACCATTTGTCTGATTGTTTCTCCATCTTCCTTTCCCTCCTGACTGGTTTTTGTCTCTGTCAACAGTGAGAAGTACAGAAGTGCAAAAGCCATAAAAGCCAGGACCTGACTGTGCCACCATGTTTCAGAGATGCTCAACAGTGCAATGAAGGCCTGATAATCCATGTGTGCCCTGCTGAACACACACTGAGGAGTGACAGAAACCAGCGTTGTAGTGGCAGTGTGTGTGTGTGTCTGTGTGTGTGAGTGTGTGTCTGTGTGCCTGTGTGAGTGTGTGGGTGTGTGTTTGTATGTTTCTGAGTGTGGCCAGCCCTGTCTGTGTATTTGTGCATACACACTCAGCTGTCTTGGAAACACTGTGGAACTGAGGACTTAAGCCAGAGTATGGTCCAACTGTCCACCGCGATCTGCCTGTTGGGAGGCCTCTTGGGTAAGAAACATTTTTCGTCTTTTTCTCTGATGTCTTTTTGTCTCTCTTACACCACTTCATTTGGAAATTTCTGGATTGACTATGACCTTTAACTAGGTGCAGTTAAAATCACCATTCAAAGCAACACTTACCTTTCTTGAAATTTTACACTTTTCTTTGTTTAAATTAAAATGCTATTTTTAATCTGATGACACAGTAAAATGTAAGAGAAATCCACCAGGGATAGAAACTCATCATTATTCCATTCTCATATGGTTCTGAGAAAAGTCTGACCAATCATTTCATCCAGTCCGAATGCAATTATTGGCCGAGCATCCTGAACGTACTTATTTAAACGCTTCCACACTCCTTTCCACGCCCGACCAGGAAGAAAGTTTTTTTGTTTTTTTTTAACTTTATTAACACAGAGGATTCAGAACAGTAACAAGATACAGAGAGCTGAGAAGCCAGAACACAAGTCAATATACATTGGAAGAAAGCTTTTGGAAATAAACTGTTTTTTAACACAGACCAACAAATGCAGGCCACCCTTTCCACCTCCAGCCGCTCACACAGAGAAATCAGTCAGCAAAAGGAACACCATTTTTTTCAAAAACGGCACCAAGACAGAACTTGATGCAGCAAGAGCCTGAAATAAAGAGCAAGAGCCTTTGTAGCCTTAAATACGAATTAAAGAATGTCACATAGTCTCAAAACACAGTGAATAGTACATATTGTGCCTGATGTTGTTTTCGATCTATTCGTTTTAGTTTCATTTGTGGAAATGTTGTCTAATGTTGTGATGTTGTGAGTCTACTGCCTCTGTCAGTTTTGCTGACATTTGATATTATTACTTGTAAACATAGTCAAATTTAAGTACAACAGACAGTAGACACTAGTTATCCAAAATATATATATATCTTGAAAGCACATTTGTACTACAGGTCAGCATAGTCATGGTTACGTTGACCTATACAATGCGACTCTGCACCCTGAAGGACCAGAATAGTAGTAGTCAAAACATGAGGCCTGGCCTCAAATGTGTGACCCGTGTTATGACATCTAGGAGTTACATGTGCGTCTGCCTTTCTTGTTGCTGCTGTGCTGGATTTAAGTTGAAGTTGTAAGATAACACTGGTTATCAGTGATTGGTTGGTCACTGTGAAACGCTCTCAATTCTTATGGCCATGAAAGTATCAGATTTTATGAAAGGTCATTTGTTATTCACAGTATGTACTATTTTGGCTGCAAAAATATGTGGCCTGTTAATACTGATTATTTTTCTCAATTAATCGATGGATCCTTGAGTCTGTTGAATGTCAAACTTGTGTGTCTTCGATAGGCTGGTCTACTATTTAAAAAACAATCATTATTTGATCTATGTGTGGCATTGTGAAATACAGATGTACTCACATTTTTTTAAATCCTGGATGCCTGTTGTGCCAGTGTCTCAGTGGGAGCAATGTTGTTAGTCTCTGTGTTGGATGGCTCTCTTGTGCCCACTGTTGTGATGCAGATTGCTGTTGGCTGAGTACAAAGCTGGCACAGCAGCTAGTCAGTATCAACTGCTTGTGCAAGTGGATAATGTCTTAATTATTGAGCTCTAGTGCTGAATTTTTGCTCATTCAATCCAGGTGAAAATTGAAATGTATTTTCATTGAATGATCCTTTATTGGTGTTAAGACAGTCTACACATGTCCAGCCAGTGTGATGATTTAATTTGTCTCACATATCTCCTCTCTACAACTAGTACTGCTGTGGAAATTGAGGCATCAATAGAGGGTCATGGAGGGATAGCTGTAGGTACTGAAGAGAGAGACGTAACAGAAGAGGACAGAAGCCAACATGCTGCTGTGGGGCAGCCAGCTAGATCAGAGGCAGCAGGTCAGATTGACAACAGAGATAAACCTGAAAGATGTTCAGTTATTTATTTAAAACAAAGTACTTGGGTAGACCCCCCCCACTGGGCTGTCCGTGATTAATGCTAATCCCAAACACACCCACTGCATTCTTCCTAATTGCAGCCCATTCCCAACTGCGCTATGGGTGGGCCATGTATCTTTGGTCATGAAAGTACCATTAGCCTGTCTCCCACAGGCCTGGCGTCTAACTGTCCTTCTTTCCTCTTCACATAAAAACAGGGCTCTCCAAACTTTTCTAGGGGATAAACATGAATGTGACAGATATTTACACCACCGTTCCTGAGGTAATCAATAATTACATTTTTTAAATTTATTTGTCCCTTAAGACACACGACACATCACCCTAATTTTTTAGAAAGACTGGGTTTCCTGCAGTCTAGTAGGGAAACAAGACCTATTAGTAGTTTAACATTCAGCTGGTAAGCCTAAGTGTTCGATAAAGATAAACAAATAACCGGCATTCACAGTTAAAGTTCTCATCTTCATCCCACTGACCACTAGCTGTATCTATTTAGCACAGTGTTTAAAAGATTGAATTGCAATTTGGGTTTGGTGTCAATCTGAGACCTCTAAAGTCTCAGGCTTTCTTTTCTTCCAGATTTTGGTACATCCTTCCTCACTGGTGATTATAGCTTTCTGGAAAGTTAACATGCTCCCATCTAGGGCTTGCAAATCAAAACCGACATTTAGAGCCTCTGACTGACATAATCCTGCCCGTGTTGGTTATTTTGGAGCTTTTTAATTTGGATTTGATGATTTCAGTGTATTTTTGGGCCCCAGTGTGTTAATAAAGTAGGGAAAAGTGAAAAAAAAAAATCAGATCATATAGATGAAGTTGTGCTGAAAAAAACTTAATAACTTAAAATAACTCGACATAACAACAAAGGGACAACACAAGAACAGAGCTTCTGGTAAAATTGAAAAACTTGGTCTATATAAACTACTCTTAGCTACACAACTTTCATGAGGATATCCAAAGAAATAAGTTATTACTGTTTTAACTCTATCCACTGGTTGGTACATTACAGTATTGACCTTTTTTAGTCCCTTGGCCCCCTGCTGTTTTATGTCCAACAGCTCATCCCCCAATTTCTAAAGCCTTTCTTTGTCCTGACAATCACATGATTAATAAACTGCCCTCAAAATCCTTTCGCTTTAAAAGCATCCTAAATTTAAGAGAAGCACTGCCCTGGGATTAACAAGGAATGACCCCATGGTGAAAGTGATTCTCAGTTATCTTAGGATCAAAGCATTCAACCACTGTAATTCAGTCTCTTCTTACACCATGTCAAATAGTTTGATTCATTGATTAATCTTTAATGTCCCCCAAGGGGCAATTTGACATACAGCAGCTGTTGGCGCAATCAGCGCGCTAGATAGAACACATAAAGCGATAGTAAATAGATAGGAAGTCAAGAATAGTCAAGATAGTCAAGAATACAGCATAGAGTTAATATTTAAGAAATAGAAGAAGAACCAGAATACATCATAATAATTACAACCTAGCAAGGACAAGTTACAAAGTTTCGAAGTTGTTATCACACCAAATCATCACCTCCAGCTGACTCAAATGTTTAACAGCTGATGAAACAAATTATCTCATGTATCTATTAGACCTGGCCTTCCTGGGAAAGGACACTCCCTATTCAGAGGACGCTTTACTCTTGACTCAATGAGATGCCATGACGTGAATGTTGTGCAACATTATTTACATCACATGTAGTGAACATGCACAACAATTCAAAGAGGTATGGTGGCCAACCATGGTCACACAAAGCATAGTCACATTTTTACAATGATGTTTTCAGCATGACAATACATTCCATCACTGATGAATGATTTCAACTCTCAAGGCAACAGTCAGTTTACCACAGAAATCTGTTATTTATTTGATTCACATGTCCCGGCATAAGAAGACACTGTTTCACAAAGAGAATATCACCATATTTGCTGATCCCACTAAAAACACCCCAGGCAGAATTATATATATAGTCTTTATATAATCTAATTTAACAGACATAGACTAAGACATGTGGCAAATTTACCTTCACATTCAGTCTTTGCAAACTGATTAAAGTGAGAAAAACCCAACAGCTATCCGGATGGTCAGACAACCTTTTTTATTTATTTATTTATTTTTAAACCTATTTACATGATGGGGTTCAACTGCTCTTGTTTAAAATTGTGTGGGAGAATCTAAACCGTTCCAAAAATCTTGAGGGGAAGGTGAAGGATGGTCCTCTCTAAGACAGTGAAGACAGATGGGCTGTATCAGAGAGAAACAGAGAACTGGCAGCTGTACAGGATTGGGGCACACATGTTGTCAAGTGTGTGGTGTGTCAGTGAAGCCTGATAGTTATTTATTTATTGAGTTAGCACAATGCACATTAATGGACATATCAACCGTAAGCATCAATGTAAATATGCCAGGATGCGCACAGTTGCTAAATTACATCCATAGTCCTAAGGCAGGTACCATAAATAACAACTGTACAGGACACTTCATTAGATATTCCACAGGACATCACACAAATAATTTTCAGACCGTACATTACAATTGGACACATCACACAAAGATTAACAGAACCACACAGCAATCACATAGGATGTGTAACTAGCTAAAAAGATGATGGATTATGTATGGGAACATGACTGGTTTGTTTTCGACCAATGTTTGAGTTTTTTTTTTTTTTTTTTAAAGGTGAAGTAGTGGTCACAGTTCCTTACGTGTACCGGTAATTTATTCCATGAGGTTGTGCCTCTAACTGACACCACCATTTGACTGAATTTAGTCCTATACCTCGGTATATTACAATCTCTCCTTTACCCCGTTGGTCAAGAATCCTATATGTTTGGAGACCTTGCCAGTGGGGTTCACTTTTCTCTGTGGTTCAGAAGTCTATGATAATAAAATAGCTTATAATAAGCACACATTGCCATCTGTTCCAGTTAAGGTTTGAGTACTTGAATGTTTTTTTAATGTGGTCACAGCAAGAAGGTTATGTGGAAGCCTGCTGGGGCCTTTTAGGGAGTTTGAGAGCGTTGCACCCACTCATAGGTTTCCTGCCACAACCAAAAGATATGCAAGCTAAAAAACTGTAATATCCCGTTGTGGGAAGTGCGCTGTCAAGTGCTATCACTTTGACATCCTGGTGACCTGTACAGCATTCAGTGGCAAGCAAAAGTATGTGGAACCCTTTAGAATGACCTGCTGCTATGCATTGTTTCCTCATTATAATCTGTTCGTCATCCAAGTCAGAAATGCAGCTCTCTTCAGATCCTCCTGCATCACCAAACTTCTTCTGAGCACGTTGACAGCCATCCTGGCATCATCCTGGTCAGACATCTTGATAAATGGAGGGAATTATTTTTCTTGTTTCATTGGCTGAGTTTTATAATTCCTGACTGAACAAAAACAATATTATGATTTGTGTGTCATTAGTTAAAAAAGATTGTGTCATTCATAGTTGCAAAACGATTTGTAAATTGAGATAATTCTGAAGGATTGGCATGCTTTTTCTTGCCACTGCCTCGTTCTTTATGCTTGCTTTGATGAAACCCAGCAGTGCAAGTAACCTGATGAAGGTATGGGGGAGTAAAAACAGATCAACAGACTGATAAGTGTCATCATTGTCAGTGGTTTTTAACAACAGCGTTGATGAGGTTGACTGAGCCCACCATAGATTTGGATCCTTTTAATTCAGACCTTGCCTTCCCCCCTGTGTTTGCCAGAAGCAAGAGGAGACTTGTGGAAGCATGAGGAAATTTTACGTAACTGTGCAGGCACTAACAGAATTCTGGTATGTAGATGGACTATATGTGATAGCATTACACATCAAATATGGGCAACAGTTGAAATTTGACCTTAAGCAGACAGTTTTCTGTGAGTTTGTGCTGCAACCTAAAGAATATATTTTGGATGGAATGTGTTATGATATCCACAACATTTATAGTGTAATTTGAAGGCCCAACTTTGTTCTCAAAAAAAAAAAGTTGATCCTACAGTCAGACACCAGTCATCAGATTGCTCGATTGCTTGGTTTAGACATTTTTTGCATGTGTATCAGACATAATGTTCAGTCTGACAGTTTTCGACATTTGACATTAATATTGATGAGTCATGGAGCACCAAATATCTCTAGATCATCATCACAAACAGCAGATGTCTGATTTACATTTGCTGTTTGACATCTGTGTGACATCTTTATCTCTTTAGAAATGTCTCTTTGGTGAAACTGCTAACCACTGAAATGTGGCCAGAAGCCTTCTGGATCACTAAAAAAGGTTGAAGCCAGCGTTTTATTTTGCATTTTATAGTCTTATCACATTTTCACATGTTTCCAATGTTTTATGCAAAGTCAGTAATTGTAGCAATTACCAAATTTAGTGGAGTCAAAAGTAAAATATGAACTTATGAAATACAATAGAATTACGAAGCTGTGTATAATGGAAATACTAATGCAAAGTGTAAATACTTCAAAATATTGTACTTTAGTACAAAGTAGGGCTGCATGATCTGTTGTTTGAGCGTCGTCATCGCGATGTGCGCATGTGTGATAGTCACATCGAGGACGTGCGATGTTTTCTCATTTTTTAGAACATGTCAACTTTTTTTTTGTTTCAGAAAAGCATCACTGAGCCGGCTCCTTGCTCTGCTCTGCTCTCTCTGTGGACTGAGAATAATGGCGTTATAAATTAATGGCGTTAATTAATGGCGCACCTTTTTCCACTAAGAACTAATCAAAAAAGTTACAGTTTTCCCCGTTATAGTGTCGTTACCATTAATGACAATAAAATGTGCCATCACTTGACTTAAAAAGTCCTGTCACAAAATAATACACCCGTGTAAGTGTACATTATACAGCTACAGTGTTGTATTTTTTACCAAAAAAAAAAAAATTGCAATGTCAGATTTTCCAATATCCATCAGCCCTAGTACAAAGCATGACCAAATGTCCTTTCCACCTTTGCTACAGGTGGAAATTTGTTAGTAAAAGAGGATTACCCTAATCCCAATCTCACAAGCCTTCACCATCAGAGAATGAATTTAGAAGATAACTTTTCTTTGGTTCTTTGGGAGGATAGGGTTGATATCAAAATGCTGAAGCCCTGCTTGATATGATTCTTCTTCTTGAAGCTGGGTGACAAACTGCTTTACTTTAATTGTTTATGTCACCTCCAGCCTGTAGATAAATGTTCAACTAGTCCTGCATCTTGCCCCTTGCAGAAGTTGTGTATCGTGTTTGTTTCCTTGGACCAGCTATCATGGATATCATCTGGTGTGCTTGATGTGGACAAATGGTCGACTGCAGAATGAGTAATGGTAGAAATGATTCATTGGTAGAAACAATATATGCCAACAATATTGCATATCGTAATAGTATTCTCTCACAGTATATATCATCATTTGGTGATAGTTTCCTGTCCACCAGTGCTGGAAAGATTAAACAGACTTTGAACTACATTGTGATTGGCTAGGATCAATGGGGAGGGACAAGCTATCAATGCATTTGTAAGACAAAATAAATTTGGTCTCTTTCACCACTGACCTTATTGACACAACCACTAGAGATGCATATTGCTTCAACCTGGGAGTGGTGCTGCTTGTTGCTAGCCCTAGTTTTGCTGTTTCAAGCTATTACTGTTCCTTACATAGCAACTGCTGAGGTTGTGTTTGGCCTCTGTGGGTTGGTTGTGTGTGCTTGGCTTAACAATGGACAGCTCTTTCAAAACCAACAATGATTCCCGTCATCCATACTTAAAATCAGGCCTCAGGCATAGGCAAGCACCACTTGCTGAAAGCTTCCCAAAGAATGATCACTCTTGGGACGCAAAGTGGCTAAAATCCATCCCACAAACAATTTATTCTAAAGACACTTGCCTTGCCTACTAAATAAGATGCAAATCAACGGACATTGTTTTTTTTTTTATGACGTTGAAGGCACTCTTGATGATTAACTCTTTGCTTGCTGGAAATCATTGAAGTCGGTACTAAAGGTAAGGTAATGTCCGTCAGTGGCTGGTCGAGGGCTTTGGTGCAGACTGATATATCTCTGTAGCAATAGATAGATTGGTATTGAATTTTATAAATAAATAAATAAATAAAAAAACACAATCCTGGGCCCTAGAGGGTAAATCTTCGTGATTTTGGTCATCCCTTGACTTTTCCTTTTGTGCAACCATGAGGTTGACGTTTTTGGTTTTCAACAGGGATGCACCGATTGTGAAATTCTCTGCCAATACTGATGGTTACAATAACAATTTGGCTGATGGCCAATGCTGGAACCGATGTTTTTTCTCTGTTGTTTAGAAACCAAGAAATCTTCATTTCTCACAAAAAAAACTCTGTCATTTTCACTCGCTTAAGTTTAACAAAGTAAACGTGCACGCACCCTCTGTTGTCTCAGCAGAGTCACGTCCCCCCAAAAAAGAGAAAAAAAAACAGGCTTCTCCTCTGAGTCAGCACAATATGCCACATAACAGATAAACATTGGCCATGGCCATCACTATTTACCGGTGGCTGATGTCAGTCAATCAGGCGAATATTGGCCAATACCAATGTTCGGCCGATGCATTGGTGCATCCCTAGTTTTCAATGAAATGTCTCTTCAAGTACTGGATAGATTTGTATGAACTGTGGCACAAACATTGTAAAAGCTTGTGCAAGGACAAGCCGAAAACATGTGCACAGTAAAACCCATTAGTCACCTTAGCCTTCATAATTTCATTTTATGATGATTATTTATTGATTATCATTTATTGATTACTCAGTCATTGCATGGTGTTGTACAATCATTGTTTTGTCTGTTGGGAAAAACCTGTTTGACCAATACAGGTGTTTATGGCGCAATCTGATCCAACTGCCTGGGACACACTATGAGTAGCACTCTATCAATCGGCAACAGCAATTGCAGTAGTAGAGTACAAATAAATACATTCAGTCTCTCTCTCTCTTTCAGAGAGTCACAAACACGTGCTGACCTGCTAGAAAACATTTGGCTAAGCATTTATTACCTCTCTGAATCTTGCAACTCTGTAGTTAATGAATTATTTGCTACAATATTGCAACAGTGTTCCAGCACTAAATTAATTGTGATTAGTTATGTTATAAATGAAAACAAGAAAGTGCTCAGTGAGTGACTTGGACATCTGCATCTGTAGTTTGAATTTATCAGAAGCAATACAGATAACTACAATTACTGCCTTGTGGTTGTCTTCCTCTGCTAATAGTTGCAGTCAGAATGTAAATTAAGTTTTGTGTGGTCACATTGACCATGAGCACCATATTATAATCGGGTCATCCTCAAGTCCAGGTGAAAGTTCTTTGCAGGTGTCATGAAATACCCTGCAGGCAACAACATGATATCACCATGGCCTCGACCTTTGACATTTAACCTTAGGCACCAACACCGAAGTGCACATTGTACCAAATATGAAGACATCCCCTTAAGGAATGGCTAGAATATCACAATTGCAAAAATGGGCCAGATATACATATGGATGGACAAACTGAAAACAACGCCTCCAGTCACAGCTGTTGACAGCACGAAGGCAAGAGGAAGAAAAGCGGCTGTGAATATTCAAAGTTAAGTAATGCTTGTTCCATATGTGGCCTTTGCATTCTTCGTCTTACAGTAATCCGTGTGTTGATCTGACAGTCTTTTTCTCTGCTCTTCATATGGAAATAGTTCCAGATGGGGCAGCAGCAGTTTTGCACTCTTACCTTAGTGAGTGGATAGATTCTGTCTTCAAACTTGCAGCAGCGTATTGGCTTGTATGAGGGATCATTCCATTTTGAAACACATACTCCATCACATGCAAAAAGACATATGGTTGTTTTTATTGAACACAGAGTAGTCAGAGGCATTTTTCTGTGGAATTTTTATCCTCTTCAAACAGTATAGGAGTTTTATTTATTTCTTTTGTGGAGTAAATCACCAATTTTGTGAAACTATGAAGCTGACAGAAGTTTCTGCTTGGTCTGTTGCTCCCTTGATCTGTTACAGTTGTGAGTCCAATGGATAAATAGTTATATAATAATACATAATACATGATATTTATAGATGATGATTTAATAGTGAAATCGGATTTCATCGTCATTGAAAGGAAGGAAAACCGACTTCTGACAACTTTTTAGGCAGTACTACTGCATGTATATGAAATAAATTATATAAAGTCCTCTGTGGTTCTAAGGGAAACCAACTCAAATGAAACCATGCGACTTTATGTCAGATGGCCCTGGAGACTACAAATTTTAAAAAAAATATGGAAAGAGAAAGAAATCACTTTAACAGACCTCTGTAGCATGTTTGAGGTTACGTTAGCTGTCAGTAGTTTAACACCCATACCACCTGACTGTACTTTTCATGGTTGATTTGAGTTGTGGCGAATGTAGGCACCATGTGTTTCTGGGGAAGTGGAATGCACAAAATGAAATACAAATGCTGATGTTGGTGTTGGTTGAATCGGTATTGGTCTTTCATCCATTACTTGTTTCTGAGTGATCAGTTACTGTGTTTGCGCAAGGATAAGATGACCCTGAGTTTGAGACTACCCCTATTCCCCAACATGTGTTTCTTAGAAAAAGACCTTTTGAGGACAGAAAACACTTTGAAACTCATCCTGTAGGGAAGGTTTTTCTGTGGTACTTTCATACCAAGAAGAAGAGAGTGCACATCATTGAGGCCTTCCTTCTCATATAAGTGAAACATGATGTACAGTAATATGTAAAACACATATTTGTGTAAGTTCTCTATCAGCCACTGGCTCACACGCTCTCCTGTCAGGCAATTGGAAGCAGTTGGGATCAATTTCTCTCACAGCACTCTTTAGATATTTTTTACCCTCTCTGTAGGAGTCACTCATTCAAAGAGAATAACTGATGCTGTGAACAGGTAATAGCTTCATCAATACAAGACCCAAATAAATTCTTGTAATTTCTTCATTATACTCTCTGGATATTCATCATTATACTCTCTGGATATTATATCCAGAGAGATTGCCAATTTTTGTTTCTCTTTAGTAAATCTGACTCTACATTACAATATTGTGGTTTTCCTAATTCCCTCTCAGTTTAAAATCTGGCTCAAAAGATCGAGTGGCTCAACCACTCATTGGAAAGTCGGTGATTCAATCCTTGGCTCCTCTAGTTTGCTTTGGCAAGATATTTCACCCCAGATTGCCCCTGATGCCTGAAAGTGTTTATGGGTGTGATATTTGAATGTATGTATGAATATATCATGGATTGTAAAGTGTTTTGAGTTATCTCTAAAACCAGATTAGCAAAATATATGTAAAGTACAGACCATTAATCATTGTCCAGAGAAGTCTCTTCTCCAGGAATCTTGATCTTGATAGTTCTGACACTGTCTTCAAAGTTTATGGATATAGCCCCTGGAGGGTGTAGGTGCATCAAGTAACTCTGAGTGAAAGGTCTGACCCAGTAACTGGATGAGACTGACACAAAGATTAGTCTATAAAACGCTGCTGACTGTTTGGAGATCATCTGGTACTGATTTAGTTTGTTGTCTGTAAACTGAGTTCTAACTACCTATGTGTTACCAGCGCTGGTTTAAACTGTAATTAGATGTCCACGAAATACCTTTCTTTGTTACTGAATGCATTTCAGAGATTGCTGAGTGTGAACTTAAATGATCTTTGGGAATTAGACCCTTGTCTTCACCAAGTTTAAACCCACACAGGTATTTCCCTTCTTGAAGGCTTGGATGTCTTTATAGACGTGGTTTGGGTTTCTAAAGTGGCAGTACTGGATCTGGAGCTCAGCTTGAGGTGGAGCAGTGAAGGTGTGAAGTGATCTCTGAAAAGAACAGCCTAAATACTGACAGCGACAAGATGAGTGGAAAAGAAACTAAAGTTAATAATGGAAACACCCAAACACAGCTGACAGAGCTGACAGTGCAGGTTTTAGATATAGAAAGAGGCATGTAGCAGTAGTCTCCTAGGAATGTATGATTTTTACCTTTTATCAGATTGACAGTAGAATTTATTCAGTTCACACAGCATGTCAGCAAACTGTCACCATAATGACTTGTTTGAATGAATTGCTGGTTGAAGTGTATTAGACACCTGACGCCTGTGTGTTTTACTGGCACATTTCTGCAAAACAATCTGTAGACATTTGTGGTTTCCAGAGGATTGATCCTGCTGTTTTTGGTGATTCCCTGAATAACTCAACAAAACCCAAATCTTAGTTTTGTGTTATTACTGTGTTCATCTAACACCACTATCAGGTCTTTTTTTTATTTGTGAAGTACAAATAAAATAGCTGCAAGCATGGCTGTAAGTCTTACTATGATATACTTCACCTAGTAGTATTAAAAAAAGATTATAGAATATACTCATACAATATTTTACATGCTTTTACTCACATTGACTCATGCACTAGTTTGCGGGATTCTGGAGTGAGCCATTTGTGCATACTGATTCTTTAAAAAAAAAAAAAAAGAGGTATGCTGAGTTTTTTTTTTTTTTTTTTTTTCCAAAGTACATGGTA
>OMNW01000453.1:19992-32240 GCA_900303245.1 Selene dorsalis | reverse complement strand
CTTATTTTTTATGGCTTCCACTAGGCATGAATGGAGACCTGTCAGAAGGGCGTTGCAGTAGCTGACGTGACAGATAATCTGTCTCAAGGGTTGGGTGGTGTACTGTGTCAGGAAAGCTCAGGTTTTTTTAATGTCGTTTAGTGCAGGAGCAGATTGTTTGTCTCTATACATCAGCCCTGTGATGGACTTACAACCTTTCCAGGGTGTGCCTTGCCCTCACCAAGGGTCAGCCATGGATGGATGGATGGATGGGTGGATGGGTGGATGGGTGGATGGGTGGATGGGTGGGTATACTGCAAAGCAACATGACTCAGGGACAGATGCAGTATGGTCAGTGGAAGATGGCTGGTCATTAAACATGTTAGCAAAGTTTAATGCAACCTTGGCTGTGGTGAAGGATGAAAAAGCGATTTCAATATTGATGTTGTGATGGAGAGACTGATTGGTCGTGATGACTAAGAGTTAAGTCTTCAAGAGGTGTAGTTGATGGTGTCACTCTTTAATACTCGTGAATATATTTGAGAAACAAGCAGAAATCCACACCAAGGTACAGTTAGGTGTGGTCTGCAAAGCAGTGGTCTGGGAAGCTATTAGACCTAAGGAGGTGGTGTATATCACAATGAGGAGGGCTCCCAGTGTCAAACCTCTAGACACTTCTGTGGGGAGGGGATGGGATTAGGATGTTTATGTTCAAATCAAGAAAGCTCTTTGTCTGAGATACCTGTATCAGAGAGCACAGATAGCAGAAAGCTGGGCTCACTTTCAAAGGCTGCCCATAGATTCAGCAAGATAAGAGCGGAGGGAAGAGCTGCAGCTTTAGCTGTCCTCAGGGCTTCTGTCACAGACAACAGAGCTGTTCCAGTGGAGTAACTGCTCTTAAACACCCGACTGGTCTGTTAAAACAAGGGCACTGAGTGAGACCTGCTCAAAAACCACCCTCTTAAAACATTACACAAGATAAGAAAAAAAAAACCAAGTATTTCCCAACAGCAGGCTCAAATGATGACTCTTTTTGAGGTGTGTCCTCCTGAATCAGGGTGAATGCAGTTTGGTATGTTCCTTAAGGTAGAGAAGCATTTATTACATGTGTAACTGCTGCCACAATGATGAGAGATATTGCTTTGAAGAGGTTGGGAGGTGTGAATACTGTACTATTCAGTATATATGTAATAATACAGATAGCAATTTGAACACATCATTCCCAGTGAGAGGGGTAAATACCATTGCCTTAGGGAGATGGTGAAGGATGTGAAGTAGGACTCCTACATGTTATACTCTGAGGTGTCTCAACTAATGGTTGGGTGAAGGAGGTGGAGAGCTATTGACAGAAGGAAGCAGACAGGGATTGTTATGTGCTAGATTTATACCTCGGCTTTCTCATAATTAGACTTGATGACTGAACTTAACTCTGGCTTGGTTCATGGTAAAACTTTAACTAGAACTGTGGAGGAGGTTGTGGATCATCAACACAATGTGTTTTTTGTCAGGTCCAGCTATTTGCTGACACAGAGATTGATAAATTTTGCCTTTATTTCAACTCAGACTGATTATACACATCAAACAAATGCCCGACAAGACCATATACCGTTAATTGGCTGAGCAATGCATGTAAGTCCTCTCTGTATAATTTAGGGTCAGTATTAGGATTGGGTTCAGACTGTCAGAGCAGACAGACCTATATGTAGTATATGGTTTACATACATTGTAGAGTACATTGTCACGCCATTTGACACTCAGAAAATCACTGTGCACTAAATCTCAAGTTCTGTCACTCCTGTTTTTGTAGGCCTGTTTTTGCTAGTGCCTGTTACGGCTTCGACACCCGCCAGCATGTGCACGCCCCTGAGGACACTCAACGACAGCCTAAGCCACAGACGACGGTACATGGTGAGAGAATGATGGCATGACTGAAGCATGTCTCGGTGAATGTGGCATTGTGCAGTCAGCGGTCCTAATGTTTGAACCAGTTGTGGGAGCCAGAGCAGTGGAAGTATTTTTTTTTACAGCAAAATGTCAGCTTCAAATAAACACAGCTTTATATTTATATTTATCTTTTGTATGTTTGTGTTGTTTTTCTGTGGTTTCTGTGAAGTCAATGACTTCCAGCCATTCCCAGAATGTCTTTTGACTGATTCTTGCCAACTTGACAGTAATAGAAAACAAAACAACAAAAGAGATCTTTCAACACAAAGGCAAACATTATTTTTCATACTAATTGAATGTAAGGGGGCCTCCATCAGTGTCACGTTGCACTTCCACAAACCTGTCCTGGTCAATCTTGAAGCAACAAGTGCTGATATTCTTTGACTTCTTTTGATGTGGGACGAAGAAAACCTCCTGACATCACTTGGGATCTTTTCTCAGACTAATGCTCCCTATAAGTAAACTCTCTTTGAGGTGTAAAATCCTGATTTGTTTTATTTGGTTACTCTAAGTAGTGGAAATGAATCAAAGTGACTGTACTAATATATGTAACTTCCTTTTTGAAATGAAAGCTGTGACCAATATTGTTAAACTACTGCAACTATACTTGTGGTATCTTATCATTGCATGGCAACAAATACAGTAAATGATCACTATAACTTGCCAGGATGTGGAGGAAAGATCATGACAGGTTTCCAACTGCCTTGTATCTTACTGCATAGTTTCTTTTTGTGTGATTTTACAAGAATTTGTGATGATGTGCCAGGTCTGAGAGTAAATGTCACAACCAATTTCTCATAGCGTGAAAAGCAGCCTTGGCATTTCAAGGATCTAAAGGGGGTATTTGCTGTATCAAATGCACATGCTAATACGTCTCTTTCCCTTTTCTTTGTTTTCCAGAAGCACAACTTCCCCATCAACTACACCATCAGGGTTCAACAGAAGGAAATCTTTAAACTGTCAAACATCAGCAAAATGGTAAAAATCATCTCTTTGAGTAAAGCTTGAACTGTGTGTCAGTCATCACTCGTTCAGACCTTTACTGCAGCTGAAACTTTTATTAAAATGAATTCATCAACCTTAAAATTTTCTCCTCTCCTCTCGTCTCCTTAATAAGAAGTTACAGGTGGAGGATTTGGATGAACTGGTTCTCCAGAGGCTGTGGTTCCAGGTCAACCAAGGGGTTTTAAAAAAGGTAAAAAAAAAAAAAAAAAAAAGCACTGGACTTTTGAGATGGTTATGGCTTTAAAATACCAGGTACATTTGAAACTACCCCCCTAACATGGAGCCGAGAGTGTTCTTATAACGAGTGTATCATTATTAGGAGTAACACAACACATGTGTTAAGAGGTGCTATTATTGTTTGAGTTTAATCATTAAATGCTAACAGCTGAAGGGTTGGAGTAGAGTACAGTGTTGTAAGCAGAGCCAGCATAAGATTGCTGGGGGCCCAAGGCCTCAGTGTAAGTTGAGCCCACACGCCACATCACTCACTAAAAACATAGAGGACCAGGTATGGTGCTTTCATTTTATTTAAACAGATGTAGATAGATGCATAACACACTGTTTCCAGTGAGCCTGGACAGGCTGAAGGAATTTCCTCAGTCTACACTAACACTATCCAAGTCCTGACTTCAATGATCCTGTTTAAAATATATATTTATTTTCTCAGTACACCTCAGGCAGTATATTACATCACTCATTCAAAACCAGTTTTTTTTTTTTTTACCAGCATGTATAAAATGTTCCCTATCTGTGTTAATTCCACTTGTAGCTACATGTACCTTAGTGTCAGTAAGGGAGGGGTTCAGGAGTTGGAACGATTTGTCTTTATGAGATCTATCTCTTTCAAAGAAAAATCTGCTGTCTGGATAAACAAATGATAGTTTTTATCCATCTTTACTCACTAACTTCTTTCAAAATAAACAGAAAGAGTATTTTAATCTTTATTTTACTCAGCATACAGATAAATTTCACAAATAACAGCTTCACATGACTTATATGAAACATAGGTTAATAATGTCCTTGCCTCACCGACCAACTTTAGTATTGGTTCCCTTTTGGTCATTCCTTCAGAGATTAAAAGCTGCCCTGAGATGAATAACATTACCGAACTTTGTCTATAAATCAACATAATAAGTTTAAAATCAAGTCAAGTCAGTCAGTCACTGAATGACTGTGTGTTTACCATTTACCATTTTTTGCCTTAAGGTAAGCTGAGCTCCTGACAAAGTCAATGAGGCGAGTGCCCCTGCGGCTTTGTTTCCTGTCTGTTTGAACCCTCTAAACCCTCAGGGCCTTGGCCTGGGCCTCTTTAATCCTGTGTTTTAAGTAGGCACTAATTGCCAATGATTGTTACTATAGTTAAGTTCCGCAGATGGATTTCACTTGGTTTGCCCCAAATCCACACCTGGAGTTTTCACGACTTTAAATGTGAATTCACATGTCAACGTGTGGATAAGTGGAGTGGCAACACCCTTAAACCACACTTGATGCTCACTTAACCTAATGCTGACGGGTGTTCAGAGCTAAGTGTGTAGTTCATCACAGGTCACCACAGTTTGATGCAACACATCAGTCCATCTGTCAGCAGTAATACACACAGAGCCTGGTTTGCCTTGATGAAATCAACGAAGAAACCTGAATCTATTACATGTTGGATTCCGCTTAAAAATACACTAGTTTTCACTGAAGTTAATTTGTCTGCTATGTGAAAAAAAGAAGCTGTGTTTGAGTAAGGAGCTCCTTGTTTCTGTTGGTGACGAGAGCTCAATTACATAACTATGTTAGCCTGAAAGCAAGGAGCACCTTTTATATAACTTCATATGACTAAGAATGGATTTTCATCTCACTATTTCACACTAACATATTTAAAACAATCTGATTCATTTTGTTTTCTGCAATAAACCACATTTCTTCATAGCGCAGATTGTTTATTCGCACCATCCAAACATATAGTCTTGTCAATTTTAGGCATTTGTAAAAGACAAGATGCTTATCTTTGCTGTCTGATTTTATCCCCACTTCTTAATTATTGTCATAATGTAACCAAAGGAATAAACTGACATTTCAGATAATCCGAGTTATGCCAGAGAGACATCCTTCGCGTCCATACACGGCTGAGTTGGAAAGACGCTTCAGGGATGCCGAAGGAGTCTTTGTACAGTCGCATCCCTCTGAGGTAAGGTAGAGGTCATGTGTCTGTACTACAGCTCTATTCACTCCTCAAATGAAGCAATTCAATATGTATTTGAGGTTCTCTGCCAATAATCATTAGAGGATAGTTTGCTATCCTCTATCCTCAGTGGATACTTGGCAGGATATAGATGTCACATTGATTCTATTTATCAATATTGGGAATGAATTCCCTTATCATAAAAAACTAAAAAAAAATCACCAAAGCTTCTATTTGTGAAGTTCAGTGAAGTCAAACCCTTTTGATCATTCAATGAATCTATACCAGGGGTGGGGAACCATGTGCCATGGAGAGCCATGTGTATGCAGGTTTTCCTTCCAACCAAAGACTTAAACAGGTGATTTCACTGATTTACACACCTCTTAGGCTGAAGGTGTGTTAATCAGTCACCTGTTGAAGTCTTTGGTTGGAATGAAAACCTGCATACACATGGCTCTCCATGGCACATGGTTCCCCGCCCCTGATCTATACATATGACAGGTATTTTGCAGGGTAACATACCTTATCAGGCAGGAGCACACAGTGAGTTTAATGCCAGAAGACAGCATGTCTAGACTGATCAGATGTATGATGTATGATATTTCATATATCAGTTCTCTTTTTTATACGTTTGCACAAAAAATCAGTTTCACTTTGTCATTCTGAGGTATTCAGGGTTGACTGATGAGATGAAAGAATGAATATTAATGGTTTTAGCCTTAAAGCTGCAACATGTGGAAAACGTAAAGAGGTCTGAGTATTCTTTGAACACCTCAGGAATGTCTGCCGTCTGAAGTCCTTGTGCCTCCTTTATCGCATGGACTTAACAATCATCAGGTCCATGTCCCTATTCAAGTCTAAATATTTAAAACCTTTAAGAACAACTTTTCCCAATTAAAGGTTTAGGAGCAGTTAGAGAAGAGAGCCATCCCTATCATAGCTCTCTTCCTTGACCTCATCATCATGGCATTCTCAATTTGGCCACCAGATGTCTCAGGTTTCGTCCTGATGCCGCTGTTCACCTGTTTAACATTTTCATATACTGGAACTTTCCCGCCTACCTACATACCTTGTCCTTCTTCCCTCTTTTGATTTTGGTTCCAGCCCTGTTCCCCCTACCTGCCTGCCTACCTGCTGACTAAGCCTTGTCCTAATAATTTGATTTACCAAAGTATCTTCTTCTTCTTCTTCTGGCCTTTCTGTGCTTAGCAGAAGCACAGAAAGGGACATGACATCACACTTAATGAATTCTATTTACTGTGCCAACAGTGATTGTTGGGCAGAGACTGGTCCATGTTGATGGATTAATACTGCATGTAGTAACTGGGCATAAAGTTTGGACTCACTTTCCCTGGTGTGTCCAAATCTTTAACTGCTCCTTAGTCATCATTTTGATAATGGAGACGGCAAACTAAATGCCAACGATTTGTAACCTCACATCTCATTTTGTTGAGGCCTGAGGTGTGAGTGGATGAAAAGTGTGAGCGCATCTGCAGGAGTCACATGTTCAGCCAGAAAACTTGGCCATACTGTGAATCAAAAGCATCTGTTGGTGGAAATGGATGAAGGAAATGTTGGAAAGAAATGACTGATGGTGCTTTTTGGGCTGCTCTGAGAGGGTTTTGTGCTTCTTTTTTTTTTTCTCTAAGATCATTGATCAAGTGTGCATTAACCTTTCCTTCATCTGTGCATGTTTTCATGTGTGTCCAGGTGTTACAGCAAGAGCTTCCAGAGACTATCCAGGACATTTGGGATCGTTTAACAGAAGAACCTGACAGAGTGCCAGAGTCCAGCTGGCGATTTGTTTCTCCAAAATCCCTCCTAGACAATTTCTGTCACACCATGTACTGCCTCTTCAGCGAGTGCTTTGCCAACACAGAAGAGCAGCAGGACTGTGAGTATAATGTAGGAAACATGTAAAAGTAAAACCTTCTGTGACTTTACAACAACTAAAAAAAAGTGGTTGACTGGCTGACACACACACACAGCACCAGGTGTGTGTAAAAAAAAAAAAAAAGAAAAAAAAGTGATCATGAAAAGCCACCCATATAACACATCAAACGGATTTATTACATTGAGAGGATTATCTTCTATAACCTCCCATGGCAGGACATTCCAATATGTCAGGGTCCTGATGTGAAAGCCTCCATCAGCATATGTTTTTAATCTACATATTGGAGAGTTAGGGCCGTTCTATAATACAAAAACAATCTGAGGTGGATGTGCATTTGTTTCATTTAGCATGCACATTTGCAAGCCAGAAACCAACTGTAAAAATCTAACATTGAGTGGACAGGACAGTTTGAGTCCCGTAGTGTTTGGTTTCTTAGCCCTACTACGTTGTGTAAAGCTCGGCTCAGACTAAAGGAGTTTTAAAATCCTAAATGGCTTTGAAATCGGCTTACATCATGTACATAAGGAAAAACTTCACAGATGTTCTGCTGCTACATTATGTGATGCTTTTAATTCATTACCCTTGAATTTCAATATATCTCATCTCAATCCACTGCCTAGCCTTCCTTGACTGAATTCCACCATTTAGAAATAGAAAACCTCCCTTGCAATCATCACAAGGTTGTGAGATTAACTGTCTTATTATCAGTGATCTTTCAACCTCTTTCAGCCTGGTGTCGAGCTGTCAAAAACATGCCTGGCTTATTTTGTGGATAATCTAGCCTTCCTTTTTTTATTCCTCTTGTTTATTCACTTTCACCCTATTGCAGTGTCAGAGTTTCTGAGTGTATTCTCTCCTGCTCTTGCATCCTAGATACCATCCACTCTAAGCTGCTCAGGAGGTATTTCCCACTGTTAGCCCCATTATTTCACTTTCAGTGGCCACTTATTTTTCTCAAGTAGTTCTAAAGGAACCTAATTTGGACCTGCTTTACTCAGAGAACAGTCTACACACTGGGTCTTGATAAAATAATTTCATGTCAAGTGGTATATCCTTAATGAGCAATAATGGTGTTTTGAAAGGTTTCCAGTCTGGTTTCAATAACAAGAATAAGATCTGTATTTATTCTTTTGTAGAGGTTAGAACAGCAGCAGACCTCCTCAAGCAGCCACTTAAGTTACATCTCTTACATGTGATCATGTGAGATGAGAATATAGCACAGGCATCTTGTTAACATCCTGTAGATGTAGAACAGGGATGTCAAACTGACTCCACAAAGGGCCGGTGTGGCTGCAGGTTTTTGTTTCAGCCAAGCAGCAGCACACCAGACATGACTCAGTTAATCTACTGATCTCAGTCTTCAGACAGCTGATTGGCCAAACAGTGTGTTCTTGGTTGGTTGGAACAAAAAGCTGCAGCCACACGGCCCTTTGTGGAATCGGTTTGACATGCCTGATGTAGAAGAACATCTGTGAAGTCTCTCGTTAGGTTTGTGATGCAAACCGATTTCGAAATCTATTAGAATATTAAAGCTGTAGTCTGAGTGCGGCTTAAGTCGTTTTTATTACTTTTATTTCATATAAGCTTTGTGAAATTGTTCCAGTACATTACAAAATCATAGCAATGGATTTCCTTAATGTCAGGAGCTGAACATGCTCAGTGTTTTTTGGAGGAGACACTCTAACATGTGGTCACTGAACACATGACTACATTCATCATGAAAACAGTGCTACCCTGTTTTGTGTCGCCAGAAGGATTTAATTAGACCCTCAAGATCTAAAGCAGCTTTTATTTACTCATTCTATTCATGCTTTCTGTTTTATGCTCCATCTCTAAATATCTAGCCTCAGTGTTTATTATTGTCACAAAAGCTGTACACAGTGTGCTGCAGCAGCACAATCTGTGGTGGTTCAATCATCATATGATGTGATGTACTTACAGTAATGTATGTATTGGAAGCTTTCTAATTAACATGCTGTTTCTTGTTTGTTTATCTAAAACTAAAGCATAAAAACAACAAATGTCACCTACAGCATTATAGTCAATAATAATAATCAATAACTCTATTGATTGCTTTCTGGACGGCTTCATTGAAAACAAATGCACATGGCCAGGAGGAGGGTTAGCAAAACAGCGGAAAAGCGACCGGATTTGCATAGTTCCCCTTTAATCCGGCTCACACCGGCCACTTCATTTTGCTTTCTTCAGGACATACACAACCAACACGTGGAGGGCTCACTGAATATATGGGTTAGCCATCATCAGTTGCACACAATGCCACACAATGATCTTTATTTATATAGAATATTTTTGCTGCAAATAAACCATAAGTTTGACTAATGTATGTGCTGTAATTTTGCTGCTCTTGCCACACCCTCATAGATGGGGTAATCTGTCAATGTCTCATTATAATCACATATAATATGTTTCTGTTTGGGGCCCTCACATCTGGATTGTCACTGGACAATGTCACTGCATTCCTCAAGCGAACACTTGCACATTATTATATCCCCCATATGGGTATTAAAGTGATAATGTAACATTGCATGATCTTTGAAAAATCAGGACACTTGTGGGATCTTTTGTCTTTCCTCTACTCATGCACAACTGAGGCTCATTGTGACACCTTATCCTTTATGTGGTCTGGGGAAGTGGCTGTCTTGAGTCTTGTTTGTAAAGAAAGTAACTGTTTGAGTGACATGCCAGAGAGCCAACCAGTATGCTCAGCTGGAAATCATAATATATCTTTAAAATTTAGCGGAAATCTGTGACATTGAGATGATGACCTGGGCCAGGATATAAGCAAGATGAGGGGAAAAAAAATCACAGGCTCAGCATGGTCTCCTGTTATTGCAGCTTTCCTCAGTCAGTCATTATATCCATTGTGATCTGTACTTAATTGCAGTGACGGAGCGGGTACTAGATGAAATAGTCCGTAAAAGTAAATCTACCGTGACTCTGTAACTGAAATATGTTTAAGCTGCAGTATATCCACACATATGGAGTACAGTAGAGGAATTATGACGATTACACATACAGCGCTTTAGTGTTGACTGACTGAGTGACAGAGTTGAGATCATAGTTACAGTTAAGTCAATCAAATGCCAAAGGATGTGTCAGCCTTTTGTATCATTGATTGACTTTTCTTTAACCTGTCACTGGCCGTCATTAACATTAGGTTCCATAATTCACCAGTTTTCAATTAAGAAGTATAGTCACGGGCTGTCAAAACAAACCCTTGCATATTCAGTGGTTTTAAAAGAAGATAAATATTTTTAACAGTGTGAAACAATGGACACATCCTGTCCACAGCTTCCTGGGGGCAGTAACATAACCTTCAATGAAGCACTTAAACTAAATAAAGCTCTCTGTGAAATTGCCTGATATGAATTCAGGACATGGTGTCACACTAAAGGACATGGTTTTCACTGACAAATGTATGTATTTCCTGCTCCTATGGGAATATATGGATGCAACAAAAAGATATCCATTGACACACTGAACCATGCTTGAGACCGTCACACCATATTCTAAAACAGAGACATGTTTAAATATTTACTAGATCATTTCAAACGATGACAGCGCTTATTGTATACATCTTAATCTTGTATGACAATGCCAACATAGTACAATTGAACATCCACATCTGCAACTACTTTGTATACTTTGTGTCTCCTCAGAAAGGAGAAATCTGAGAGGAAAGTTATGCATAAGTTGAGTAGCTCTGGTCCCATGGTTCATATTGTTTATACAAATTAATGAGCCAGGGAGGCAATCCACATCTATAGTGTGACAGTAAAAAATGTGTTGACAGACTCTTCACAGTGTTTATTATGAGAGTAAATCAGTGATTAGAGGCGTCTTTTCCTCTCTTTTACAGACTGCGGCGTTTCCCACTGGAGGAAAGGAAGGAAGAAAGACTTACAGCCAGAGAGCTGAGAAGAGGACAGTGGGGTGAAGTTGTCCCTGTTGATACTGATTAGGGATTAGTATCATTATCTCCCTTGAGCTGTAGGGAGCAAAGAAAAAGGACAATGCACACTGAAATGAGACAGTTCAGTCCTGATTTGTGAACTTCAGTAAGTCTTTCCCAAATCTACCGAATAGAGCCAAGATTGTCTTGATGATATGATGAAGACACCAACCCTGACATGGCTCCATCAATCAAAATTGTAGGCACAGTAACAGTATTTATGATCATTTTATACACATATGAATTTCTTATTACCATAATATAAAGCTCATTTTGCAGTTAAAGCTCCATCTCCTCAGATTTTCCAATTCTATCTCAATCAGGATGTCCAAAGAATTTGTGTCTTCATGGCATCTCAGACAGATGCTGTGGTATTTGTGTTTCTAGCTTTGGAAGAGAATTGTTCATGTTCACATACAGTGCATTCAGAAACAGTTCAGACTCTGCCTTTTTTTTTCACATTTTGTTATGTTGCAGCGTTATGATACAAATAATGAGTAAATCAATAAATGAATGAAGTGAAATTTGGAAAAATAAACAAACTTCTTTATGTAAGTTCCCCCATTGATCTCTGGAGCTCAGCCAGCAAAAACTGAAGGGGTCTGAACACTCTCTGAATGCACTGTACATGTATGAAAGTGATGTATGATCTATATATTAGACAACTTCATTTCTAAGGTGGATTCTTTAAGAAGGGGAGTGTGGCACGAGCTGCTTAATCCTCGTCAACGAAGGGTTAACTTCACCTGGAGTGAGGACGTCACTGTGGCTTTGCCAAATCTATGCCCAAACATCTTGTGATGTGCACGTGTGTACCTGCACGGCACACAAAGGCAGAGAGACACATTGGATTGTTATTTTACTGAAAAACATAGACTGAGTTTGTAACATAGCTGAACCTCTCTTCTGTGAACAGCTCTGTCAACCATCAGTGATTTAGAGCGAGAGCAATGTACATTAACTGAACCCAAAACCTAAAGGCAAAATGAGAACTGCTGTTTGCTTTTCCCTCTCCAGTTGTTGTCTATGCACTATTTAACCTAGAGGCTACATTTTTTATTTTGTGCTATAGGCCCAGACTGCATAATCAAAAGCTATATATGTATATATATATATATATATATACATATATAAAGCTGTTCATTTTGGCTCCATTTCCAGTCATTTTTTCTATATGTTTATCATGCACAAGGAGTAAGAGTTGAACCCAGACAACACGCAGTCACCTCCCTGTTACAGTTTTTTTTTTTTTTTCTCCTGGCAACTATTACTCTATCTGTGCA
>OMNW01000453.1:4581-19824 GCA_900303245.1 Selene dorsalis | reverse complement strand
TGATCAGTAATCTTATAATAATTACATGGTTGCCATAAAATTTTGGCCAATGAAAAAATTATTTTCTAGTAATTTAGAGAATGATGAGTTTTTGTTAGAAAACACAAAAAGTGGCACGCAGTCTTGTTTGGGGTATTTTGTGTTGTTACTTTAAGAATGACATGCTAGAAAGTGGATGGATTTCAAAACTTAACAAATCTCAGGATATAGATGGGATATAAATAATAATAATTAACACTTTTAAATCATAAGATTTAACTTCAAATCAGTTATTCCTGCCATTTCTGTCTAAGATTGCCCATTAAGTTGGGTCAACCCTACTGTTTTATTTTCTCTTTCACAATTCAGCTCAAGGCTATCTACAGAGGGTTTTTGAGGAAGACACAGCTTTTTTATATAGACCAAACTTTTGTGTAGTAGGCTCTGTGTTTGCGAAGCTTAATGTGTGAGGCATAATACAAACGTGTGAAAAAAGATGAAAACAAAGGCAAGTCAACCTTATTTGTATTTGATACTGTATTATCACATGCAGTGTCAATGGGACAGGTCTATATCAGGAACAGTTTTTGTTAGAAATACTAAAAAAATCAGTAAAAAAAAAAAAAATAGGAAAGCATGTTTGGTGTTCCCACTTGAGTCCCTTTATTAGTAGACAGACTGTAAAACCAAGACTGACAACTCACTGCCTGCTTACCACAGCAGCAGGCAAATGTCAGGTTAAAGGTCACAGATGAACTGACCCTCATCACAAACATGGCTTTTAACAGCAGGGGAAGAAATGATTCACACTGAGAGAAATGGTCTACAGCATTCATCTGCATATTCATGTTTGACCTCACACAAAGTAATACTAGTACTGCGATAACTGAGATTTTACAACTGCTAGCTGGCTAAAGCTTATTTATGGGCCTAGCTCTCTCTGTTAGCTCTGGATGTGAACACCAACACATAGTTGGTAAATCTCAGTTTTTGTTTCTCTTCCATTCAATTTAGCCAAACCTGACTACTGTGCATGGTGGCCATGTTTGTGTATAAGGGTCAGTAGCCACAAGAATCAAGCTAATGAGTAACAGCTGGGCTCAGTTTGCTCAGGAAACTAAAGCAACAATGTCTTACTAGCAGGCTAAATTAGCAGTGCAGACGTATTACTCCACAGTACCTATTGAATGCTGAATGCTGAATTGAATGACTGAAAACTGTCAAATCCATAAAGTTGAGTCCAACATGTCTGCACTGGGTTCAGCAGATGTTTTACATGCCTCACTTGATTATGGATGATTATGAAGTTCCACTTAGATGCTAATAAGCTGATGGAGTTCGAGTCGTGATGGTCGCATGAGTGATGCATAGGAGGGACTGTGGGGGAAGCATTTGAATGACGGACATGTTTGCGGCACTTGGCTTATTTAGGCAAGTTACACTTCCTAAGGCCCAAAAGATAACAAAGGCATTTCCTTTTAACAGGTTAATTCCATCAGATTCAATATTGGATGGTTAAATCACCATTTCAGCATAGGAAGGCGTTCACTGTGGGATAGAAAGTTTACCCTTTAATATATGGGAATTATAATGCATTGTTTGCTCACCACACTTAATGTACACTAACCCACAAACAAGTGCAACACATCTTTTATGTTGGTAATAAACCTAGCATCTTTGACATTTTTGAAGAGTTATATTAAAACAAACCAGGTACTAAAAGATAAACACCTCCTGCTTGTCAGGATGTAAAGAGAGGTTGTTGAAGTGGAGGGAAATGCATCTAATTTAACATTACTGGGCATAGTCAGGGCTAATGATTTCTTTTCCCACCACTTCACAGAGTATTTTTTATATGGCCTGTGTATTTGCATATGAGTTGCAATGGTTGTGATGTTTATCTTGATGCATCTGGTTTGTTGCTTGCAAATCCTGACTTGCTGGTTTAGTCAGTAAATGACTTTTGGGAAAAGTGTGTTTATTATGATAGAATATTTTTATGGAGTTGTTACCAAAGTTGGTTTCAAACACACTCAAAATCCTGAGCAAAAATGAAGAATTGATCATATGTATATATATATATACATATATATATCTTCTTGTGAAAGCTCTTTGTTGTATGAAAGTTTCAGTTCATGCCTTCAGTCCTAACCTCACATATATGTTCAAGCTTTGCAAGCCTAATTGTGTCACTCATAAGGAGGGAGAATGATGATGTTCAATTATGATGTTATATATATATATAGCAATGGGTTGAGCAGCTTTCTGATCTGACCCTTAAACCCTAAACTTGACCCCTTGCCAAAGAAGCTCTATAATGATGTAACAGATAAATGATAATTATTGGTGTAGTTCTATAAATGCAGTGTGTATCTTTTATTATACTTTATCGATCATATGTAACCGTATGGTTGTCTTTTTGTAACCATAAGAGCATTTTAAGATGTATTCAAAGATCCCTTATTGTGAAAGTAAAGTGATATTTCCCACAGCTGACTGGCAACAACGAAGAGATGATAACTGCAAACACATGGGTGGTTGTTGTCTGTGGTCTGAAGATAGATTTTAGAAACAGATTTTTTTATACACAAGATGTTGAATTTATTTATTATTTGGAAATGTATAATGCTGTATAATGCTATGTGACAGTACTTTTATGAAAGAAATAAAAATCAAATTCCTATTTTTATCAACTAATCCTGCGTCAAGAATCCATTATTTTTAAAGGAGAAGTTCAGTTTTTTGCAACCTGGACCTTGTTTCTAGCATAAAATACGTTCATTTACTCACCCAAACAACTTTGGTGTAACTTGGAGTCCTTCGGAAGATATTTAGATCCACTCGCGATCTATGTATATCCATATAAGGGGAGTTGTTGGGGCAATGATGCAGCCTCTAAATAAGACATTATCTGCCGCAAACCTCCTTCATTTCACCAATATTTTGTTATGAATCACCAGCACTATTCCCCCGTGAGTTCGGAGCGGCTCGGAGGTGTGTTGTTGTTGTCATCCGGGGTTTTTTACACGGCTTTTCACTGACCTACGACTTTGGCAGTGGCACGGAAGTGACGTCATCGAGGTCGTTGGTCAGTGAAAAGCCGTGTAAAAAACCCCGAAATGAAGGACATTCGCGGCAGATAATGTCTTATTTAGAGGCTGCATCCTTGCCCCAACAACTCCCGTTATATTGCGAGCGGATCTAAATATCTTCCGAAGGACTCCAAGTTACACCAAAGTTGTTCGGGTGAGTAAATGAACGTATTTTATGCTAGAAATAAGGTCCAGGTTGCAAAAAACAGAACTTCTCCTTTAAGCAGCTTTAACTGTGGTTCTCACTTTGATTGATTGAAAAGGTTTGTGATGTCACTGCAATTGGTCTATAGCTTGATGGGCAAAAAATTGACCTTATTACTGATTGTTTACATATGGACACGATTACACCCATGTCCCATACATACTGTAACAGATACCTTTATCTTTCCCTGGTGGTGTTTGAAATGGCTCCTCTCACTTCTCTACATTTTCTACATGTTGTTGCTGTGAGCTGGTAGTATTTCACAGTCATCCCTCATTCCAGTCATTTTTCCTAATCATTTTCCCAAATCCTGATAGCTGCGTTTCCTTCCAGTTTTATTACAGTTGTGTTTTCTGCAATATGTTTCACTGATGTAAGTAATTTTCCAAACTGTTGCTTGTGCTCTGTTATAGTGGACCAGTGTTTCTGTTTCTGTTTCTGTTGTGTTCAACTTTTACATGGCTGAATGCTCTATTTCTCCGCTAAATTGCCAGCTTACTACTAACGTTCCAAGGAACAGGCTATATTGTTTTTGGCAGATTCATAAGGAAATGTGGAACTGACAAAGTAACGTACAGTAAAAATAAAAGCAAGCAAAGTTTTGTCGATACAATACTCGTCAGAAAACAGTCAATACAAACACACAGGTAGACAGATGAAAACAAATTATCCAAAATAATTTATCAATGACAATGACACAATTTATCAA
The DNA here is from genome assembly GCA_900303245.1 of Selene dorsalis. Lineage (NCBI taxonomy): Eukaryota > Metazoa > Chordata > Actinopteri > Carangiformes > Carangidae > Selene > Selene dorsalis. The sequence continues at coordinate 15,839 of OMNW01000453.1, read as the reverse complement.
TGGCCTGAAGATAATGCCAGTTAAAGGGTTGCAGAAAAACGGTTGCTCATCACACATTCTTCTTCTATGCTATATAGGGGGTACAGTCACAAAACTACATGCAATACCAGTAATGGCCACTAGGAAATTAAAACCCCCAACGAAATTATTTGATGGAAAGCCAAAAACTTTAACATTTGATATTGTTCCAATACTCAGCTCATATTATGTTGATTTAATAGCTTAGAAGAACTTGTGGCACATTGTGCTCTTTAAAACACCAAATTGGCGTTTAACTGGATTTAACAGAGAAATTCTTTTTCCTGAGTTTCATATGTGCTGGACAGATGGTTTTCTTACATCTGGGCAAAGCTATGCTGTTTCCAACTGCATCTAGTCCTCTAACCCAAACCAAACGAATCAGTTATTGGCTCCAGCTTCACATTCAGCAAGCATACAGGAGTCTTATCAATCTTCTCATCTATTCCCCATCAAGACAGTAAGTAAGTGTATTCCCCAAAATGAACTACTTCTGCAGACTAATTCAAATATGACCTTTAGTCTATATTCTGCATTTGTCTACAATAGCAAAGAAAAAAAATGTTATTCTGTTTTTGAACACGATTCAGATGTTTTCCTCTTTCATGAGGTCTGTGTGTCTTTTGCAAATGACTCTGAATCAGTTGAAACTTCCGTTGGAGTGGTCCAAACAATTGTGATCTTATACATACATACGGCCAACTTAGTGCTGTTTAACAAGTCATCTGCAAGTACTTTGTATGTGACTGCTCAGAAAGCTGAAATCTGAGAGGAAAGTTGTGCTCAAGTTGACGAAAAAAATGTTGGCATTTCTCCATCATTCAAAACAAACTAAAGTTGTATGCATGGTAATAAAATAATTATATGCACATATAAACTTGATATTAAAATTATCTTAATCTAATTTTGGAGGGAAAGATCCAACCCTTCAGATTTTCCAATTTTCTGTCAGTCAGGATGCTCTACATCAATGGTTCCCAACTTTTTTTCTTTGAAGCCTTCCCTGCTTCTGTCCAAGACAAGCCAGGCCACCCCATCCACAACCATTGCCTGCAGAGATGCATCAAAAGAATAAAGTTACAGTTACAAACTTATATTTACAAAAAAAAAAAAAAAAGAACCTGTGGACCCCAGGTTGGGAACCAAAGCTCTAAATAACTTATAACTGCTCGATGGCAGCTCAGACTCATGTTTCGTTCATGTTAATCCTAACCCCCCGAACAGTAGTAGTCTGCATATGCTAATTTGTGGACCTAGCTGTCTGTTAGCTTTATAAAACCCTAGATGTAACCACTTACTTCATCGCAGAGTGCTTCTACCATAATGTTACTGGAGTGTAATCAAATTAGTGATGGACATATTCCTGCCCTGATATGTTCTGACTGTTCTGCATGGTGGCCATGTTTCTGTATAAAGGTCAGTAGCCACAATAATCAAGTAAATCAATAACAGCTGGACTCAGGTTGCTCAGGTAATCTAAACAAAGCTGTCTGACTTAAATGTTTAATTGAATTTGACCGTGTTTACTGTGTACTTTTGAGATTACTCATTTGTTTGGACATACAGTTAGCTATAGCTATCCAGCCACTGTTTTCAAGTGCTGAGGACATCTACTGTGGCTGCAGAGTGGCACCATACGTCACAGAAAGGCCCTCTGAGGTTGTCAAGGTTCGAATACATCCTTGATGTTGTCTTGTGGCTTGACTGAAAAAGATGATTTCATAATGTTTACTCTCACGTGTCTGCACTGTGCTCAACAGATGGTTGTATTTTACATGCCTCGCTTTGGAAAGTAAGGGTTAGATGTTAACAAGCTGAATATGTCCCCCTCTCTCAGTAGTTCATGGTCACCACATGCAGATTTGAGATGTGTAAGAGATGTAGGTTGGATGAGGAAACACTGATTTAAGAGATAAATGATGATGAGTGATGTAGTTCTATAAATGCAGCGTATGTTAAAAACAACAACATTTTATCACATATAACTGTACGGTTGTCTTTTTGTAACATGACAGCATTTCAGGGTGCACTTAAGGGTCTGGCAACAACAAAGAGAGGATAACTACAAACATGTGGGTGATTTTTGTCCATGGTCTGAAGATAGATTTGGGAAACAGTTTTTTGAACAAAATAAAAGTCAAATTCCCTTTTTCATCTAACTCTTTGTTTAAGGCAAGTCATATGAATACAACATGTGAGAACATGTATTCTTAATTTCACTATTATATCTAGTCAATGGGTGTCAACATAATAAACTAATAATACAATAAGCAGTTAGTGGAGCCAATCAAATGCTATGTATGTTGTATAAATTTACCTGCTGCATGTAAAACCTTAAATCTACAAAGCAGCCACTAAAACATGTGTAAAATTCGATAAAAAGTAACGTAGGAACTCAAAATACTCAAGTAAACAACAAGTATTCATGGGTGTAGTCAAACTGGACTGGAGTAAATGTACATGGTGAAAACAGAGGAAAACCCTAAATGAAACGCAGTAGTTTGTCCCCCGGTGCTTACCGTAGCTACTTCAGAAACTCCAGGAAGTAGGAGCAGAAACACTTTTATATTTGTCTTCTCGGGACAAAGAATGGTGCACAAGAGGATTGACAAGACTACGCCATCAACACAAAAAACTCTCTGACAACATGTTTTGTTAATTTTCTCTTTGCTGGATAATTATTCGTTCGACTTTTCACTGGGGAATTTTATTTTGAAATTGTTACCCGGAAGTCGTTTGTTTACATGGGACTTGTTCTTTGAACGGGAACAGTGCGTGTTTGTGTGCAGGTTTTGTTTACAAAAAACAGTGACTTGGCTTCTGAAAACAACCGACTATGGCTTCAGGCGGCGGAATCCAGATCCCGAGCCGCCTCCCGCTGCTGCTGACCCACGAAGGAGTGCTCCTGCCGGGCTCCACCGTCAGGTTCAGCGTTGAATCTGCGCGAAACATGCACCTGGTCAGCCAGCGGCTGTTAAAGGGGACCTCGCTGAAAAGCACAATCATAGGAGTGATTCCCAACACCAGGGACCCCGAGCACGACACCGACGACCTGCCCACGCTGCACAAGTAACACACACTTAGTCATTGTTGAGCTCTTCACTTGTGTTTGTGACGTTGTTATTTTTTGGAGGCGTGACAAACGCTGACTGCAGTGGTCCCAACAACATGAAGGTCCGGAGCCCTTCAGGAGGTTTCTGGGTCAGACACAAGAAGCTGGGGGTTGGATAGGAGGTAGAGAACAGCAGTGACATTTCATTGTGAAATCCAGAGTCCAATAAAAGTAGTTTTAGACTGTTTAAGAGGCATGAAATGTCAATGGATCCAACATTTCTGTCATATTAAAATGAAATGTCTTGATTTATATCCTTATATTATCTTACACTTGCATGACACAGTATATAAAAACCACTCCATTGTCAGCACCACATGTTATGCCGTAGTTAGGCCAGTTGGGGTTTGTGAATTATGTACAGGTCATAATTTGTGACAAATATATTTGTGTGTGATTTGTTGTAGAAAAGTCTGTCCTCAGACAGCAGTGTGCCTGCCGTCAGACACACTCAGCCAAGCACAGAGAGCTGGACTTCAACCTTTCATCAGCAGTCCACCAGGCCAGTCTGGTTACTAAGTACAGACTGTTTGTCTCTTGAAAAGTTAGTTATGAGGGAAAAAAAAAAAATCTCCTCCTGCATATCGCAGATGTAGCTCTGGTGCTGCTCATATTTGTCCTGATAATGGAAATGTTGACAGCTTCTGACCCGACTCGGGTTAAAATTCAAGCCAGTCAGCTGTTGAAATAACTGTTGGAGCCGTGTGTGACATTTTGTGTTAATCATAATAAAATTCCTGCTGTAAATCCTCTCAATCAGTCATCATGAGAATAACAGACGTACTCTGTTTACATATATTAGAACAAGCAGATGTTTGTAGTTTTGCCTAAGACATTACTAGAGTCATAATCAAAATAGTTGTTGATTAATAATTTGTTGATGGATTGATCTGGATTGATGTGACTGTGACTGTGGGACTGCATTTAATCAAAATCGCAACATTGTGCATTGTTAGAACTGTTACCCTCACCAACAACTTATATTCTCACGACAAAGAGTAACATGTTTGTTCTGTAAAGGGCCAAAGAAAGATCACATCAGCAATTTATGATTTTTTTCAAGTGAAAATGAAAAGTAAAAATGACCATAGCAAATGCAATCAAAAATCGCATATATAGTATCTCCCTATATTATCACAATATGATGTTTTTTTTTATGTTTAGATGATTCATATTGAGGAATGACCCGACCAGCCTCAAGATGCCCAAATTGATCATGAATGTCTTCCAGAGAGTTGTGTCTCAGGATCCACCTGCTCTGTCGTACTCTGACCTCTCTCTGTCTGTGTGTAGAATTGGTACAGCGGGTATTGCAGTACAGGTGGTGGGCAGCAACTGGCCTAAACCCCACTACACCCTCCTCATTACCGGACTGTGTCGCTTTAGAGTGTCAAGTCTGCTGAAGGAGCGACCCTTTGTACTGGCAGAGGTAAAGACACTGGACCTGATTCTTCTTATAAAATGAACAATCCCTTTATTCTGAGATTACACTACACGATTACACTGTTGAACTGAGGTCACAAACTTCCCGATATTGTTGTTCCCAGGGAATCTTTGTCAAAGAAGTTAATGGAAATAGCCAATTCTTATAGGTAAAAAGATCAAAAACACTTAACAGCCTCTTTAATGATTGTTTAAAAAAATTACAGGTGGAGCAGTTGGATAAATTGGAGCAGTACACGACTCCCTCGACAGAGGGTGTCGCCACAGATGATGCAGAGCTGGGGGAGTTGTCCCAGAAGTTTTACCAGGCTGCTGTACAGGTGGGTATAAGAGAGATGAAAGCATCTATAGTACTACTTAGTGAAGGAATTTGGCTTAAAAAGTGAAGAGACCAAATGTCGCCACCTTTATTTTGTTACTGCCAGGTGTTTTGTTGCTTTTTTAAATGTTTTTATTGAGCGTATTTTGTCATGGTTTTACTGTGCCTCATCTCTTTTCTTCTCTCTTTTACCTGGTTTTCTTTTTATACTTGCCTTACAGTCAACATTTTTTTCTTTCATTCTTCATTGACTCTTCTAACCTATTGGAGCATAAACTGGAAAGCAGCAGATTGTTTTACCAGTACAGTGACATCCAAGTGTGACCTGATCACAGGTCAGAAATAGTAATATATGATCGAACTAATTTCCTGTATGTGTTTTTACTGCTTTGGGACCTTTGTGTTTGTATTTTTCACATAGACCATAAGTGCCTCTTTGGCTCAAGGGAATGAACGTTGAATTGAAAGTGACATTAAGCTGAAACAGGTCCTTTTTGACAAATAACCATAACCAACATTCTCACATGGGAGCACATTCCCAACACATCATAGCTATACGTTTTCCTCCCCACCCCTTGACCCCTCGTGTTTTAACCCCAGATATTGGTGTTGCCCACAGATACATGTCTAAATATTGATATGAGTTGTTGTAGATCATTTTGTAGGTCACATGTAAGTGTGTCTGTGCTTTTCAGTGTTAATGCTATAAGATGTCGTGGCAAGACAAAGTTTGTAAAGTCACAAATGCATGTTCATAATCTAGTGTAACAAAGCGTTTAATCTATAAACAAACGCAGTGCTGGTGGACAGTGGGTTGGATGACATCCAGTTGACCCTGTTTCAGCTGCAGTAACCCTCCTGCACCTACTGATTTGACTTGCTCAATACTCAGGAGGGATTTTGGAGCGTTCTCCCTACAGAGTTGCCACAGCTCAGTCGTATATTCTTGTCATGTCTTATGTAAGCGGCTCTGAGGTCAATCCGCCGGATCTTTACTGGATTATGGTCTGTTCTCTGACCGAGCCACTTCAAAAGATGTTTGAAGTCATTTTGTAGATGATATACTGTGATGGTCATTGTCCTGGTGCTTACCCCCCTCCCACCTCCAGCAGGTGGACAGCCACCCTGATGTTATCCCACAAGACAACTCAATAAGCCAGGCCATAATGTAGCTGTCATTCATGCAAGGATCAAGTACAGCGAAGCTCCAGATCTGGATGTTCGCACCAAACACAGCTGCACGTTTGTCCTAAACAGTCCATAAAACACCTTTCCTGCTGGGGTCTGCAAGTCCTGTCTTCAGGGGGTGCAGTGATTTTTGCAGTGTTTTAGAGATCAGTACCTTGGCTCGAGGTAGAGCCTGGCGTCCACATCAGATGGCTGGAGGTTTGGTCCCAGAAAGATACCGAAATACCTCAGATTGCCCCCAGTTTACCATTGGTTTGTGAATGTGTGTGGAAAAATGTTATATATTTAGGGAAAAGGCTAAAGTAAACTCTTGTGAGTGTTTGCTAAGACTAGAAAAGCACAGAATAAATGCTTGTCCATTTACCATTTCCTCCATGGACTCGCTGTAACCATGCACCATGACTCATGATACTCAGACTCTGAGGCATAATCTTGGTAAATCCACAAGGGATCAGGGCTGTTTCACTGTCAAACCATCAATGACATAAAGGGCCTTTCTATATGTCAGCATTTCTGCAGACTTTGCCTGAGGAAATTACCCAAAATCATAGGGCTGTGAAACTAAACATGGTGTCTCCGTGGTTATTACAGGACGCCAGAAAAATACAAAAACTGTTATGAAAGAGATAAAAAGAATAAGATTGAAGGATGGCTCACAAAGGAACAAACCCACAGAACTCACTGGTGATTCATAGTCATTGTTGTGTGCCATTATTTGTCCCATGACGGCACGATGATGAATCAAAAATCTGCTTTCATCAACTCTGGTTTTGTTTGCAAACCAGGAGCAAAGCGGGGGGAAAAATCCCCAAAACCCACCCTTATATGTTTGGCATTGTCCAATTACATGATGTCCCCAAGTGCTGTCCCACTTACTCATCACTTTTTTGAGATTTTGAGATTTAGGAAGCAGCAGGAAATGAGAGATTTAAAGGAATATTTCAGTATTCATTGGAATACAGTCACTCACTCTCTTGCCTAGAGATAGACAAGAAGACCGATACCACTCTTGGATTTAGCATGACGACTGAATACGGGGGGAAATTGTTATTTTTGACACATTAAACCCATTAAGGTGTTAATTGTTGACCTTGTTACATGTGTTGGTGGGCAGAGCCGGACTTCCTGTTTCCATCAGTTTCTGTGAGACTAAACAGAAAGTACAGAGGAGGTTTTTTTTTGTTTGTTTTTTTGGGCAAAAACAGCAACAAGTAGTTTGGCCAACAGAAGCTGCTTTTTGGGAAAGAAGCAGACTGCAGCTGTGCTGAGCTTATGGAAGTTGGCAAACTTCCATAAATTAAAGGCTGCTTTCTTTGCATTCACAATTTATGTTAGAGCTGGTTTCACTCTTGCTGGGTGAATTCTTGGAGAACTCTGAATGAACTCTGGAGTGTCAAAAATTGTTAAAATAACAAGAAACAGGCGCAAATCATTACAGCCGCAAAGTGATGGGTCATGACAACAGCACTATGTGAAAGATTGAACTGAGAAAAAAGAAGAAGTACAGTTAGACCAGGGAGTCTAATCCCCCTTCCCCTGTGTGTGTGTAGTTGTTAGGCATGTTGGACACATCTGTTCCAGTGGTGGCAAAGTTCAGGCGGCTGCTGGACAGTTTGCCCAGGGAAACACTACCTGATGTGGTTGCCTCCATGATCCGGACTTCCAATAAGGAGAAACTACAGGTGACGTATCTGCCAGTCAAAATCTTACTATGTGAAGAGACAGGAACAATACAACACTGATTTGTGGGGTTTCCAAATAAATGTCAGGTACTGTTTGCATACTGTGGTGTGCTGTGCAGGTCCTTGATGCGTTGAGCCTGGAGGAGCGTTTTAAGAAAGCCCTGCCCATGTTGACCAGACAGATAGAAGGACTGAAACTACTGCAGAAAACCAGGAAGACGAGTCCTGATAATGAGAGGGTAAGAGGTTCATTTTTTTCACTATTTTTCTTTTATAAAAAAAGAAATACATATTTGGGATCGTGATCAGAAACCCCTCTGTTTCACGTGTTCAGGTACTATCTGTGCGTAAAGGTGGAGTCTTCCCGGGCCGTCAGTTCAATCTGGATGAAGAAGATGAAGATGAAGATGGAGATGACATGGCTGTCCTGGAGAGGAAAGTTCACGGAGCAAACATGCCTGAAGCTGCACTCAGAGTTTGCCTGAAGGAGTTTAAGAGGTGAGTGTTTGCAGCAAGAAGCGTTGTGGCATTTTAGTGGCACTACGACATTTTAAAACTTTTTGAACCTTTTCCAATACCTGAACTCAAATTCCTATGTTTTTCTGTTTTCTTGTGTGATTTCCTTAATGAGATGGAGCTCCAGTTTGTTGACATAAAGTATAGACAGCATATAGCAAAAGGCTATAAAATAAATTATACACCCAAAGAATAGGGCAATAAAAACACTGAGTTAATTGGAATAGGAGTTGGTAATTTAATGTACTGCATATTTGGGGATGCCATAAAAACAGCAAGGGGCTGAACAGACCTCATGTAAACAGTTAGGCTGTTCCAGAGACCAGGACCAGCCACTGCAAATGCTCAGTCACCTTTGTTTTCCTGCTGCGATCTAAGAACTTCCAGGGCCATCTGGTTCACCAACATCAGTGCCCTGGAGAGAGTACGGTGGCCCAGGAGGTCGGCAAAAAATAAGAGCTGGGGAAATCAATCAACAAGATCTTGAATCTCTCGTATCATACAGGAAGCCAGTGTAGAGTGATTACTGGTATAATATCATGTTTCTTTTTGGACTGGATGGAGCTAATGAAGAGATGACTGCTCTAAACACTGAGAAGAGATGGGAGTTAATCTTGTTCTTCTGTATCCAGGTTGAAGAAGATGCCTCAGTCCATGCCTGAGTATGCCCTGACCAGGAACTACTTGGAGCTGATGGTAGAGTTGCCCTGGAGCAAAAGCACCAAAGGTAAATAAAGCTAAAGATGCCTCAGACACTGTATAAGATCTCTGACGCTCACACATCTATAAACATGCTTGATGGCCTCAGCATCGATCAAACATGTCACTGTTTACTTTCAATGGATGCAAATGCTGAGATATATTTTACATGTGAGGACTGTGATAGTGTGGCGAGGATCAATATTTCAGTGTCATCAGTTTCTGGTGCACTGCAGTTTTTCTTTTGTATCTGCTCGAGTCCACTGATCAAAGCAATCTTCTCTGAACTCAAATAATCATGTGAACACATTGGGTTTTAATATGATTAAAAAGAATTACTGACCACTCAGCTGTTCTGTTTGGCTTAAGTCGATTTACAAATTCTACAAATGCTTAATGCTTTGGTCAGTATTTCTGTGATGATGTATAATGTTCATATAATAACTGCATCATTGACTTTGCAGTTTTCCTGAGTGTTACAGGTTCTTTTTTTATTGTATCCTTGTGCACCCACTTTATAGTATCCCTCCTATTTGTCAATAAATGGACAAAGGTAGAACAGCTGTGTTCATAGTGCCAAACTATAATGCTTATTTATCACACAACTCTAAATAACTGCTCATGTTGCTCTGTTTCAGCTGGAATTGCACATTGTAAATAATCTCATATGTTAGTCATAAAAAAAAATGTAGAAATCGATTGTGTCACAGCTTGTTGTGTTGTACTTTGATTATTAGATCTGTCAGCACTGTTATTTTCTCTGGTTGTTTAGTGAACTGTTTGGTTTCTCTTCGTCAAACTGACAAATGACTGTAAGTCACGGATCACTTGTATCTAAATGTGAACCCAGAGCCATTTCCATATGAATTTCACAGTGATCATGTTACCCTGTCAGAAAATACACTGTAACATATACTGTGTATGTGGTGGGCAGCCACATAATCTCGAGAGCTCACCGCCAAAAGATTTCACAATCTGACTTGTGTTGTACTGAGGTTCTCTGTCACCACTACCCTTTGTGTCTCTGGTGCCCGTAGACTGACCTTGATACTAAGTAACCTCACAAAAGTGGAGACTCCAGAGTTCAAGGACAGGGTTCAGTTGCAGGATAAGAGTTCATATCCAGACTATGTGCTGCAAATGAATTGCAAATAAAAGTGCTTTGGAGAAATGTTAATAGATATATCTTACACCTTTGACTTTTTGTGTGGGTCTTTATTGCTGTGCCCCACTAGGTAGCTTTTTTTTAAACTGTCCACTCGTCTTCTGTTATCAAATTACAGTCACTCCTTCCCCTGTTTCTGCAACTCCCACCTCACTGTTCTCACGGTTTTATCCAGTCTTCACTATCCTTAATGTTTTTTCCGTCTTTCTTTGGGCCATCCATCTAATTCACATTCATCCCACTCAATGCACACGCACACTCCTCAGACCGCCTGGACATCCGAGCTGCTCGCACTCTGCTGGACAGCGACCACTATGCCATGGACAAGCTAAAGAGACGTGTCCTGGAGTACCTGGCTGTCAGACAGTTGAAGACTTCTCTCAAGGTGCTTCTTATTGACAGCTCATTAACGCACACCTCAGTACATAAAAGCAAATAGTCTGTGTTATATGAAGCAGTTTCTTCAGTATCATACATGTCTGTGCTGCTATGTCTTTAGGGCCCCATTCTGTGCTTTGTGGGGCCCCCAGGAGTCGGTAAGACCAGCGTGGGACGCTCCATCGCCAGAACTCTGGGAAGAGAGTTTCACCGCATCGCTTTAGGAGGCATCTGTGATCAATCAGACATCCGAGGACACAGGTAGGCTCTTAAAACAGTAACTGTACTCAAGGGCCTTTAACAGTAGATGTTGTTACAGTCACAGACCACTTCTCAAAATTTTGTGGAAAAGTGCTTTCAGACTTTCAGTGAATGTGTCCTGAGGCATCTGGGGAAAAAAAAAGAAAAAAAGAAAGAAATATTTGCACCTTTGCAAAATGCAACATTTATTGATGTTTCAAATCTCTTTTTAATGCCTCAATTCCAGCACCGCCCAAATCATTATGTTTTTGAATTGTCCATACATCTGTTTATTTCTGCACCTGTAGTCAAAGTTGAAATGATGACCTTTTGGTGATCAAAGTTAAGGATCACTTTGACCTCACAAAACTTGGTCTTGTAAATACGGTGCGCTGAACACCACATGGAGCTTCAGCCATTGCTGTCTTCATCATACAAGAGGTTATAATACTCCACCTGAACAGATTCGAGATTTTGTAAAAAAAAAAAAAAAAAAAA
>OMNW01000450.1:12841-34928 GCA_900303245.1 Selene dorsalis | reverse complement strand
TTCCAAACCTGTCCTCACTTTCCAAAACTTTCAAGGACTTTCCAAAACTTTCCAAACCATGTTTTCCAAAACTTTCCAAACCTGTCCTCACTTTCCAAAACTTTCAAGGACTTTCCAAAACTTTCAAGGACTTTCCAAAACTTTCAAGGACTTTCCAGAACTTTCCAAACTCTCCAAACCTGTCCTCACTTTCCATAACTTTCAAGGACTTTCCAAAACTTTCAAGGATTTTCCAAAACTTTCAAGGACTTTCCAAAACTTTCCAAACCATGCTTTCCAAAACTTTCAAGGACTTTCAAAAACTTTCAAGGACTTTCAAAAACTTTCCAAACCATGTTTTCCAAAACTTTCCAAACCTGTCCTCACTTTCCAAAACTTTCAAGGACTTTCCAAAACTTTCAAGGACTTTCCAAAACTTTCAAGGACTTTCCAAAACTTTCCAAACCATGTTTTCCAAAACTCTCCAAACCTGTCCTCACTTTCCAGAACTTCCCAAACCATTCATTCATTCATTCATTTTCTATACCGCTTATCCTCACTAGGGTGACACGTGAGCTGGAGCCTATCTCAGCTGACTTACGGGTGGGGGGGGGTACACCCTGGACAGGTCACAAGTCTATCGCAGGGCTAACATATAACATATTTTAATGCTGATTGTTTCACTTTGAAAGAATCTGAGGTGGGACATGGAATCGGGGTCATCTAGTGGGGAAAGTTGCAAGTAGTTCTCTCTACGTGTAGCAGAAAGGGTGGTCTTCACTTCATCTGCACACTTACCTGGAGCTCATTATGATGCCCACACAGGAATGTGTGTGTGTGTGTGTGTGGAGGGGGGGTTGATGTGTATATACATCCATGCATGTAAGCACATCTGCAGGGTGTAAGAGCATGACTAACTGAGCATCAGTTTTCCCACGTAGTGTGCAATCTCAGGCACAAATGTGCACCTTTTATTAATGACTACAGGGACATTAGATGCATTTGAATCTGTCAAACAAACTCCACATTTTAAAAATGATTGCTTAGCTGCTAATTAAGTGTCTGCTGAGTACTTTTATATGTGAGTGAGCCACAAAGAGCCCTCACAGCCAATGCAGTGTCATCTCAAAAGAGGTATTAGCACCTCCTTGCTGCCCAGTTTCAAGTCTTTCTTATCTTAGTTTGTCTTTCTGACACCTCTTGAGCTTTTGATCTCCGCTGTCAAACTGTGCACCACTAAAAATAGGCCGACAAAAGAGTAAAATTCCTGAGCCCACACCTTGTCAGCATCATGATTCAAGTCTGAATAACTCAACTCAAAGTCGAGGATTGTGACCACAGGAGCCTTAACTGCAGCTTTAAAAGCCCGTCACACTGAATAGGTGAATAATTTGCTCTATTATGGCCCACAAACATTCAAATGGGGGAAGAAGCATTTCAAAGGATGAACATGAGATGGAGGAACACTTGGTGTTTGACTCACCTGCCTCAGGCCTGCGTGATATTTTTCTCAGGTTTGTTGTCGGATGTTGTGTTTAGACTCGGGGCTGCAGAGGATTGTTAACATGTGTGAATGTAAGTTGGAGATAATGGGTGCTGGGGTAAAAAGCAGCAGGAGGAATGATCAGTTACAACATATTAGTCTCTAGTGTCATCCTCCTTTTACATCTGTCTCCTTTACAAGGTTTCTGGTCTGTGTGATCTACGAGGCCTTTGATGCTGAAGCTCTGACACGCAGGAAAAACCAGGACATTCAGTCCATACTCCTGCAAGCGAATGACATACAGATGATTCACGGTTCAATGAACCTTCTGCCCTCTGACATGTGGTGTGTGCAGGTGGACAAGTCCCCAAAATCAAAAGGGCTTCATTCTCTGGGAACATAAGTATCCAAAATAAATATCATAGCAATGCAGTCATTAATTTCTGCAAGAATTTCTTTAAGTTTCATGGTGATCTATGTATTTGACCTTCATTTTTTGTGTGTGTGTGTGTGTGTGTGTACAAGTGGGAGTTGTTGCCTGCATGAAACTGTGTGGGAAAGGTCACGAAAAATACAACGATCAATCCTTCAGGGCACCATGAGTATCTGCAGCCACTGATGCTGTTTCACAGTGTAAATGTGGAAATTTTGACCTAAAGGTGGCAACAGAAATATTGTGAAATGATCACCTGGAGATAATAACCAACCAAACCAAATTTAACTCTACGTTTGCTCCTCAGGTCGACTCGGCACAGGACACTGATGTATAGAAACTGCTTCACAAAAGTCATTCTTATTTTTCTCTCAGTGTGTGAAATCAGAAAGTCCTTCAACCTGAACCTGTAGCTAGATCTATCAACCCTCTGATATGACTCCTGAAATAGCCTCCTGTACAATCAACCAGGGCTCCGTCCCCACACCATCACAGCATTCAGCCTGTTATACAACCTGTGGTGTTGACTTTGACTTTGACTCTACTGTGTGGTTGACATCCACTGGGCCTTTTCTCTGCAGCCAGTTTTCATGGAGTCATTTTGGGGCTTTCAGAGGTTACAGACCGCAGCAAACAGCCGACAGGTCATCTGGTCATCGCAGGGCAAGTAAATTGTCATTCACACCTGTGGGGAACTCTTCACACCAGCTGGCTTTAATGGTTTTGGACTGTTGAAGTGGAACCGGAGCAGCTGTAGGGGCTTTACCGCTCGGCCGTGGCCCAGCCCAGACACACTGCTGCCACCTGAAAATGTCTGAAATGCTTTCTTTCACTCTTGTCGACCTCACGAGCTCATGAAAATGTATTTGCCACTGCAGCCAGGCTGCTGCGTCCCACTTTAAATGAGAACAAGCACGGTTTGCTGTGCTCTAATGATGTCAGACAACCTCCACATCCAGGGGAACAACAACAACCACGGCACCACACTGTGGCATGTGTGTGTTTACAGACGGTGGATTTGTTTGTCTTGCTGAGGATCTCCGTGTGTGGCTTCAGCCTGCGCTCACAGGTGTGCGTGTTAGGCGGTTTTGTGCTCGACTGGCTGCATTTATTTGTGTGTGGCTCAGGCATGGGAAATCTTAAAATTGAGTGTGCGGGTGTGTGTAGGCTACAGTTAAATTAGTGCCTTAGTACACAGTAAATGAATGCATAATGAATGCAGCTCTTCACAGTAACTGCGAACCCCTTAATTACAGACAGTGGGAAGTCAGAGCTCTGCATTCCTAAAGAAGCACTGTTTTCCCTTTAAGATTTTTAACAAAGTTGCTACTGAATTGCAGAGCTCCTTGGCATCCACTTCCCCCGTCGCTGACAAACTGGCTCGGGTTGGCCGAGGAACTCTGCTCACTTTATCTCATCTGTGTGTGGGGCTCATTAACGTACCCCCCAGAGAAGGTTAATCTACACGCACTGTATTTGTCCTGAGCTCGGGGGACGTTTAGCATTCAGCCGGCACAGTTTGAGGGAGGCCGCCGTTCTTCCCTTTTCTTTTTTTTTTCTGCTAAGGCAGGTTTCTTGTTAGCGCTGTGCAGTGGAGTGAAAGTGGTTGTGACTGACAGAACCGAAAAGTATTCCAGTCTAGACATGTTTAAATGGATTATAAGAGCCAACCTCTTTATTTTCCTTCCTGTGTCGAAAAGTGGCTGATGATAGTCATCCATGTTATTATTCGGCTTTGTCAAAAGTCCTTTGGAAGTGTTAATGAAATATTAATGTCAGGTAGAGTACTTAGTAGTTGACACCCAAATTTATTTCCCCTCTGAAGTTGTCTTTGTTGTCTCCTGTTTTATTTCAGGGTACAAGTGATTTCTGTGTGTCTCCTGACAAGTACCTCATGAGCCAGACGAAGAGCATCATCAGTGCTGGTGAGCTTCAGCGCGAGTCATGACTAATGTTGCATTAATGATGCTGTAAAGCGGTGCCCTTGACACTAATTGTGTTTTAGTTGAGAGAAAAATGAATGAATGGAAATGAATCAGTGTCTTCTGCTCTCTCTCTCTCTCTCTCTGTATGTGTGTTTTCCACAGATATTGTTCATTACTACCTTTTCTGCAACCAGACTCTCTCCAACCCCTTTCAGCAGGTAAGAAGCTTAAGGATGAACCGCAAACTGCTGTATGTCAAAGCAGCAAAAACGAAACCAAGTGTGGCTGAAAAATCAGCTTTTTGTTGACACCAGGCCGAAGCTCAGCTGTAACTCAATCATGGCATCTATATTTTTCATGGTAATAGGATGACATATTAGGAAATCTGCAGGCTTCTACAATTTAAACTAAATACACCTAAATTTGACTGAATTTGGGAACACATAAAATAGTGATTAGATTGAAATCAGGAAATATGTGATTCAATAACATATAAACAGTCTATGAGCTAGTTTCATCGCTGTGTATAGGTTTCCAAAAAATAACAGTTTCAATATGATTTAAATGTATATCTGAATTTAAATCACGTCCTTAAAACATATTGGAACAGTCATTTAAAGGCACTTGTCGCTCAGTGGGTCACCTGATGGAGCACGTATTATAAAGGCTTAGTTCCCGTCTGATCCGTGGCCCTTTGCTGCAGGTCATTTGCTCTCTCTCTCACACAATGGCAGATGAAAGGTGAAGTTACCTTTATAAGCAGGTTAGACAACAGTTAATTTTGCTGAAGCGTCTTTCAGACAAACTTTGCTCAGTTGGAAGCTAAACATCTAGACATCTATTGAATGATGGGGAGTTCATGTCCCTGCCCCTCAAGCCTCATCTCTATCAAGCTCCTTCTGTCCAACTCACCTTACACCTCGTCAGGAGGATTTACAGTTTTGTCATTTCTGTTTCCTCCTGAGCGTCTGCATTTCTTCATTCTTTGGCAGATATCAGGAAAACAGGCTAAAACACGCCAAAGCTGCACTAGGCCGCCAAGACAGAGGCAATAAAATCGTAGATTAGATGAACCAATTCAATCTTGCTCCACCCTCTATTCTGAGGTTCCTCTTCAGAGATACAAAGCATGGGTTTTGGGTCACATCACTGGCTTCACCGCTGACTGATGTCAGTGGTAAAGTCAATTTTCGGCGTGCCCCGGCCCAGCAGAGCTCAGATCTTATTATCTGGATCTTGTGGACATGCCCCGAGGATAACAAGAGCACAGCAGCAGAGGGCAGACAACACTCTCCCTGCCTGGTAAACAAAGTCAGCACTCCCCCCTTTTTTTTTTCTCCTGCCACAGAGATACCCAACAGGTACAAAGTTCACAAGCACACTGGCAGCTACAGGAGTTCACACTGACTTGCAAACACACAACCTCTTTGAATTTCTCTCTCGTGACGCCCTCTCGCTCTCATGTATTCTTAGCCTGAGCAGCAGCAGCACCTTGTAGCTCTGCCCTCTGCGCTCTTGTGTTTCACATCGCTCCTGCTTCAACTCTTCTTTCTTCGGCAGCTATTTTTTATTCTTACTAACGTCATGTCTACCTTTTCTTGCTGTCCTCCATCCCCTTTCACTGTCCTACTTTTACTTGATTTGGCTCAGAACAAGTTATAACCAAAGCTAAAGTAAAAAAGAAAAAAAATCACTCAATCTGCTCATGCTAGTAGACACTGCAGCAAAGAACAGCTTTACCATGGACAGTCATCCAGATCCAGAAAAAAAAAGTCAGATCAGAGGAAAGCAATTACATTTATGGATAGTTGAGGTAATTGACCATATCCTGTTTCAATTTAACACTGTGCCACAGGGCAGGCTCCTTGTTAGGTTGTGTGACTGTGAAGACACAATTTTACTCAAAGTTGTAAACGATTATTTCATTTATGGCTATGCTTGAATGATAATTAAACAAAAAAAGACATGGTGCACAAGGTGCTGTCTCTCAGGCAGGATGAGATTATCCAGTTATATTGTGCTGAATGTGGAGGGTTATTTTGCCCCCTGTTGGTGGAAACGTGAACCTACAGGGCTACAGTGACCAACCCCAGCTAGTCGCTATGTTATGTTTTCCTGCTCCAATAAAGCCAAAATGCAGTTAATTAAAGAATTGATGTTTACTTTACAAAAAATATTATATATGCATTATACAATTTTAGAAAAAAACACTCTGCTAGTAAGTTAGCTTTATCTTATGCTAGCTCTGTGGCTGCTGACTCCAGCCAGCATTAGCTAAAGCTAAATAACTTGATCTCTTCACCTTATGTTTTTCCACCAGTTTCATGGAAACAAAAACGAATTGAGATGCTTTAACATCCTTGTAATTGAGTTTGATTTGTATGTTTGTACAGTATGTCAACAGTTAAATCCGGACAATGAAATCCTGTTGAAAGCTAACTAGCTTAGCCTTAGCGACATTTCTTTTTGTCACAGATTTTGTAATAACAATGAGCATTAGCATTTGCATTTTGTCTTGCGCATACTATATGTTCTTTTATTCATATACATTCATTTACTTTACTTATTAGCGTTTAAGGCTAACCCTAGCCCACACTATTTTTGATTGTCCATAGAGAATATAATTTAATTATTGATTTGGATCGGCTACTAATTTATTTGTATGTTAGAATAATTTACTATATATGGCCAATACAGTTAATTATGTACATAGCCTTTACTTATGTTACAGTTCATTATAGCCTATACATATTCATGCTGACACAATTATTATTTACATACTCATAAGGTTTAATATTTACATTTGCAGCTTTAAAAAAACAACAACAACAACAGTGTGGAGTGAAGCGAAAACTGCTTAAATGTTAATCCGTCTCCATCCAGCTGCTTCTTTTATCAAAAGTGATCCATACCACCACACGATATACCACCAAATGGATTTACGGGGTTATGTAGGATACTGTGCTTTTATCCATGTGTTATATATTCATGAAAGTACAAGAACTCTGCATATTCTTTCTGGCAGTGGGACAGTCTTAACCTTTATTTTCCCTGCGTGTGCTCTCTTTTCCATTATGACTCCTCCCTTAAGGATTCTTTTAAGATCAATGCTGCTCTTCATTTGCATCCTCTTCACTGTCTTGTTTGCAGCCTCTGACCATCTTCCAGAGGTCCCTGACCACCATGCAGATCCAGATCCAGAGCCTCCTGCAGTTTGCAGTGCCCCTGTTCCCTACAGCTGAGGTATCTCCAACACAAACAAAACAACTCTTGCTTTGTAATAACAGGGAAGTCTAATTATTTTAAGAGTAGGTATGGGAGTGTTTTTCAGGGATGTTGTGACTTCTCCACAGAGAGACCTTATGGGCATCCAGCATCTGCTCAACTCGTCGGAGGCTGGTCTACACCAGCTGACCGCCTTGCTGGACTGCAGGGGGCTCAATAAGGTTTGTACACTGCATCCTAATTGGCATCACAGCAGCACAACTAGGTCAACAGGAGAGTAAGTGGCCACGCAGGATTTCAGCGTAACACTAAAAGCGGAGCTGGGAACAGAGCAGAGAAAAGCACAACAGACAGAATATTTGAAATTTAACAAGATCAACTTCTCTCTCTCTGTTTTCCTGCATCCGTGTGACTCGTACATACTCGTATTGCTTGTTACTGCAGTGCGGTTTACATGAATAATGTGCACAGAATGAATCAAGTGTGTGTGTCATCCTGGAGACCACACACACACGCCAGTGCCCTAAGTGCTTTCTCATTCGTCTCCACCTCATTTTTTGGATTCAGACGCGGCAGTTAGCTGAAACGAGCAAACCGCGCATTTGCCATTTTCATTTGTGTTCATGTTGTGTTTGACCTCTTTAGGACTACCTGGATGCGATGGTGGGGGTGTGCTATGACGGGGTGGAGGGTGTGCTCTACCTCTGCCTCTTCTCCAGCCTTGCAGCCTGTGCCTTCACTGTCATGCTGTGTGCCATTCCCAGGGCATGGAGACAAATTGCCTCCAGGTCAGTTCGTTCTCTGCTCCTCTGTCTGCCTGAACGCCCTCATTCCCTCATCGTGCACACATCTCTACGCGGCATCTCACTCTGTACTGTATGAGCCAGCCCATGCATGTGTGTGAATGTTTTTTCACAATTGTACAAGAGCCCAGTTGTTTTGAAAATAATGCAAATTCAGGCATCGGCCTGCCAGGTGTTGGACGGCAAAACACCTTCTGAAAGAAGCTGATAAATCTCTGGCATTAATCAGTGTTTACTGTGTTCTTCCTCCTTGTAAACACGCTTTTACTCTTCATCCATTTAAAGCACCACACAGCTTATTTTGCATGCTACAGGCCACGACTTTGACAGCACGGCAAAGCATTACATTAATTTCCTGTCTTTTGCATGGCATTAGCATTGTAAACTTGTCATTTATATTATCATCATGTAGTAATGCAGGTGTGAGCAGTGGCGGTAGGGATGTGAAGTACCTGGAGCAATGTTTCTTTAATAACAGTTTAAACAGAGTTTAATAACAAAACTCACCTGATCTTTCTCTGAGGTTTGGTTTCCCGACCACAGAGTGTGTGAATGCAAATCTCAGAGGATCTCAGAAAGCTGTGTTTCCTAGAAAACTCCACTCCATGAAAGAGTCTCTGCTCTCAGCTGTGTCGCACTACAGTGATTACACACACATGTCAAACCGTGTCACCAGTGGTCCGATTTTGACTGTGATTGACAGTGCGCTAAAGAAACCCACAGCTTTTTGGTAATAATGTATGCTTTTCAATACACTTAAACATTTACACAAGTTAAATCCGACTCCAACTGTGTGGCTGCTAAAAGTAACCCAACTTAGTATTTCAACAAATTATTGATACTCTGCCCTAAAAGTAATCATGGATTCTGTTTTTTCTCACTTTTTGGGATCGTCGTGCTGCAGTAAGACTTTGTAGGATGAAATCAGGCATTCATTGACAGCGCTAGCCTTGTGTTTTTTCTTTTTCTTTTTTAAGCCTTTCTAAAGATATTTTTTGGGCTTTTTTCCTTTATTCTGTTAGAACAGTAAGAGACTGAAAGGAAAGTTAGATAGAGAGGGGATCACAAGCAGCATAGGCCCTAATGTTGGACCCGAACCCATGCCAGCCAGGTACACACTTTAAGCATCCCTCATTTTTATCCCTTATTCCATTAAAGGTGGCACCTACTGTATGAATGCACAGATAATGGGTTTCTTTGATCGTAAAGGAAAAGCAAATTCTGAACATACACAGTAAGAAGTAACTTTTTCTGTCATATCTAAGTAGATATTCTGGATGTTCATTCATTATAATCATCAGTCATAAGGATGTGAAGCCAAACTGAATCTGTGAGTGGGTTGAGATTTTCTGAGTGGTGAAGAAGAGAGGAGTTATGACTTAACGAAGAAATAACTTAATTGACTTCATGTGTTGTATTGACTAGGAGCAAAATCAGCAAAACAAATAACAATAAGTAACTTCTCATTGTTTTTACAACAACGACAGGCATCCATCCTTTACTTTCACTTCACACAGTATCTGAAACTAAACTGATCACTAAGCTGTTTATCGTAGGGAGCAAGACTATGACGACATCGACGAGGAGGACCCGTTCAATCCCCGGGTGAGGAGGATAGGATCTCAGAACCCCAACCACACCAACATGCACAGCTTCTGCAGCTACAGCAGCAGCATGGGCAGCCAGAACAGCCTGCACCCGCCCGCGCCCGCCGTTTCCAACGCCCCCATGTCTGAATACATGTAAGTGAAGGGAAATAACGCTTAAAGCCTCAAATTGTAAAATCCCATTTCTAGAAAAGCTACAACTTCTGACTCACCTCTCTGGCTTCTTTCTCAGGAACCAGACTGCCCTGTTCGGGGGAAACCCACGGTACGAGAACGTGCCTCTGATAGGACGAGGATCTCCGCCCCCTTCGGTGCGTTGGGTCCCGGAGGCCAAGTCCTCCTTATGACATCACCTCACACTGAGCTAAAACAGATACATTTAAACCGCAAACCACAGGAAGTTGTCTTTATAAATAAGTGCTGGTCATAGATTCATACTTTCCCTCAGTGACTCAGCACACTTCCTTCCTTTAAAGTTCACCTTTACATCGCTCAAGTGTGAAGCCATATTTAACAGGCCTCCCTCGACTTCTTTTCTTTTTAACAATTTCTCAAAGGTTTATAACGAGACACTCTTTCACTGTGCACTGTGCCTTTCTCTGCCCTCTGTGACTTAGATCGGACAGACTCGCAGCACCAAAGCAAGGAGAGGAGAAGTAATGTAGTTAATATTTAATCATGAAGTGAACGTCATTTAGCCTCTCTCAGGCCAAATCCCGAGAGACAGCGACACAGGTCTTTACCCATGAACTCGCTCACTGTTGACACTGGAGCTTTTCTTGCTTATCGAGTACACTGGACCCCCCACTGGGCCACTTGTCTCCTGTCATACATGAAGGAGAAGGAGATAAAAATAGAAACATGTAGGATTAAATTTTCATTGGACACAGCCTCACATACAGTATATAGCATGCTGTGTTTGTGTGTGACAGAAAACAGCAGGAGTCTAATAATAATATATATTTTTTAAAGGATATCTAAGGTCTGTCTGTCTAGTTTTGCTAAAAGTAAATAAATATATTGATAATATTTAATTTGCATGGATTAGAACAATCTCCCACAGTGGATTATTTTTTGTAGAGGAAAAAGAAAAATGTGAAGATCAGTTTTTGCTTTGGTGTCAGTCGTCTTTCTCATTAACCTTCAGCCTTTCTTTCTAATTGGACCAGGAAATGTGATGTACTTTGCCTTATGACTTCTTTCTTAATTAATACCAGCAATGTGTAATTAACGTCTCCCTCATGACTACAACTGTACAGCACCATGCAGTCGTCTCCCGCTAACAGCTTCTTTTATATATTTTTTGTTTGTCCGTTTGTCATGTGTATGTTTGTTTGTTTTTTTTATCTTTCATTTCTATATTTCCTCTTTCTTTTAATCAACTTTTGGAGATATACTCTCAGCAGTATAGAAACAGAGTAAGTCTTTTCAACTCTTCCTCAGGTTTAACTCCCCTCTCCTCCTCCTCCACCTCCTCCTCCCCCTCACACACACACTTTTCCTCCATTGCATCTCCGTCTTTTACCTCTACATCACCTCACATCACTCTGTTCGGTTCCTGTGCAGTTTTCCTGTTTGGCATGGCTTTACAATCACAACCTGTTGTCTTCATTCTAGACAGTGGTACTGGTATTAGTGAGGGATGTCTGCCCCTGGTGGTCACAGGGTGGTACTGTAGTTACACACACACACACACAGTTAGCCCCTGTGCATGCAGTCCTGCTCCAGTCATTCAGTCCTAGTGCCACAAGGTGTTTGAGTTTATATCATCCGGATTTAGACAGAACTGTCAAAGCAAATTGTGCATTTGGTGAGTGAAGGATTTCTAGTTTAGTCACTATGAGTAAAAGAAAAACACAAAAAAAATCAATCTTTTTAGCTTCAAATGCTCTGCTGCTCAGTTAGCTTGTATTAACAGCAGTTAAAATGAAATTGTATATTATATTACATTATAAGATGCTAGTGTTGGTTTTAAATACCAATGGCAACTATTACTGAAAAAACATCAAAGTTTTTTTTTTTTAA
Source organism: Selene dorsalis (assembly GCA_900303245.1). Classification (NCBI taxonomy): domain Eukaryota; kingdom Metazoa; phylum Chordata; class Actinopteri; order Carangiformes; family Carangidae; genus Selene; species Selene dorsalis. Next base: position 23,448 of record OMNW01000450.1, on the reverse strand, counting down.
TTTAATTTATTATTTTTACAAAGAAGTAAAAAATCTCAAATGTTAAATGGGTAACACTGAACCTTATGACCAGAAACTATTGAGCATCTGTTAAACATGATACTAACTAGTCTGAAATTTATAAACAAAGTTATGAATGTTTAACTCTGTTTTAATGAGTGCATCTATTAACCATTATTAACCACTTTTTAACTAATGCTTAACAGTGAAAAATTATGAAGTGTTACTGAAATATTCATGTTTTCTCGCTTTTTTATGCAACCAGATAAGTAAAAGTTCTCAAAAAAGATGCTGTGCATGAAGGTTGCTTTAGGAAAAATTGTCAAAAAGTGGCAAAATGCTATTTTTTGTAAATAAGACTAAGATTCTGATGAACTGCTAAACTCATACATAAGTAAAAATGTTAAAAATGTAGAACCAGCTTTTATGCAAAATACACCAAAATATGTCACAATGTGTGTTAAAGTTGTCTCTATAGTAGGAGTGGTACTGTATCTAAAATCCTGGATCTCTGTTATAATCTAATGTAACTGCTGTAAACCCAAGCTGATGATATAAACTTCACAGAGTGAGGATTTGAAGCACAAAAGATGGATTTTCAGTGCATTATTCTTTCAAACTCCTCATGACATTTTCTCTCCTTGTAGCTGGAGGTTAGGCTCAGTGTGTAAAAGTGTGATATCTGCCCACCGGCTCACCTGAGTCCACCTGTCTTTGTGTTTGTCTCTGATCCACAGTACTCCCCGAGTATGAGGGCCACCTATCTGTCCATGACCGAGGAACAGAGTAGACACTTTGGCAACGACTTCCAAGCGTAAGACTTCCTTATCTGCCCGAGGAGGGAAACTACATCTCCCACACACATGCACACACACACACATTCAACGAGAGAGGCCGAGTGTGTGGCTCCTCCAAGCATCACAAAGAACAGTGTGACATCTACTTTGTCCTGGACTCTAGGACAAATGAACCGTATCTGTAATGTTGTCCATGTGTGGTTCGCTCGTAAATGATTAATCTCACTTTTCCGCCCCAAATCCTTTTGTTGAAGAACTTAATCTTACTCCGTCATGTTCCTCGGCTGCCTGACTCAAGTGTTTTTTTGTTGTTTTTTTTAATAAGAACTGTTAAAATTGGCGTCGTACATCCAGGGGGAACACATATTTGTCGGTACCTGAGTTAAACACTGGTAATAGGAGCAATTTTGAGGGTTGATTTCTAACTGCAGTCAAAGCAAAACAGCATATTCCCAATGAAAAAGAAAAGAAGAACAGAAAAAAGACCCTTCAAAGCTTTGAAAAAGGAGACGTGCGACACATGACTTACATCCAGGTCTCTGAAGAGAAAAATGTGAACGAGCCGTAATATTTTCTACGTCTGATGCTTCACGCTTGATATTTGTGAAGCACGAGCCCAGCAGTGGCAATACGCAGCAGGAGGTTCTGCTGAGATATATAATTTATTTACATTCATACACAGACACACCTGCGAGTGAAGCCTTGTGTTTCTGAATCTCTGGAGACGAGAGCACGACTTCTGTAAATAAATTGTACAATAACAGACTGTTGTCTTTTTCTGATTTGGTTTTTTTGTTTAAACAATGTGCCATTTTTTTTATATATATTTTCTAGTTTTTTGTGGCAATGTCACATAGGGTCACTCTTATTTTGTATTTTTCTTAAAGGGCCATTGATTCATATCGTCTGCATATCTAATTCAACTAATAAAGTTGTAATTTCTGCCGTAACTTGGGAAGCTGAGCTGCTCTAACTAGAAGTAATGACAATTTTCAGGTAACTATTTTCATCCAAACAACACATCTGGATTGACTAACAGTGGTTTTCTGTAGGAGTTTAACACAGTGTCATTCATTAATAATGATTTTTGTTAAGTGTTGTTTCTTTCAGCATGTTAAACCACACGCACTCGAGAGTGGTGCTTAATTTTGTGTATGTGACCTCAGAGCGTGGGGTCTAATTGTGAGTTGAATAAACCAGTTTTGGGTACATCCCTGCTGTGTCTTGGTTTTGTTGTCCGATATTCACGGGTTGCAGTCTTAATACTGGATTATATGTGAGCTCACAAGTGTAGAAATTCACCTCCCACACTCTTCCCAGTCAGAGATTATCTCACCTGACATTTGTGCAAACAAACATCCAACATTAATCATTGAATAAAGAAAAAGTCGTCTGAAGTAAATGAATCCACAGTGAACTCACATTATGTGCAGCAGCTTTTTGTTTTTTATTAACGAGATGTGCTGATGTGTGATTATGAACCACACTGAGAGTGGGCTGTGTGTGCAAAGACAACAGTATAATATGGTGATGAGAGAGAAGGTGTGGGAGTAAATTTACAAGTTTCTAACGATGTGGTTGAGTATTTTTGTAGAAAAAAACACATTAGACACAAAATGTCAAACATAAAAGAGGATTTACATTTAACCTTTAATATTTAAGTCATTTTTTGTTCAAAACGAGACTGCAACGAGACTTCAGTAATTTCTTGCTTTTTGAGCATCAAAACTAAGATATATAAAGTTTCATCAACACTGACTGGTATTGACTTTATTTATTCTTATTTTATTTTATTAATTAAAACACAACGCCCCCCTGAAAAAGAGCTGTAAGTCATATCTGCTCATTTTTAAGTGTTTTAATGAAGTATCTTAGCCTCAGTCAGGTAATATTTACTCTTTCCAGCAGATGTCAGTGTAGTGTTACAGTAGCAGCTGAATTACTGTACTGATATCACTGCTTGAAGTTTTGCATGAGAAGCTGTTGTGGTTACATTATGATTATATATAATAACAGTTTGTCAGAGGAAAAAATTATGCTGGAAAACTTTAAAGGGTAAAATATGACACATGAATTGTTATATAATGTGTTTATGTTTCCATTTGTTGTTTAAGTTTGGTGACACACATAAAATGTAAATCAACGTGTATTTTTTTTTTTTTTTTTTTTACTTAAATCAATGAAAAAGACCAGGCCACACATTTCTATTAGAGAAGCGGAAGTGCTGTTGTTTACAGTAGGCAGCTTAACACTGGTGCTCCGCAAATCTCCAGGGACAACACACTCACACACACGTGCATGCGCACACAATCACGCGCGCACACACGCAGAGCAACAGGGCAGGGGAGAGGGGAGCGACAGACCGGGGACGGGGAAGTGAACGTCGCAGGTGGGCTCCTCCTGCTCCTCCGGCTCCTCCGACTCCTCCTCCTGCCTCCGGTGTTACCTACCTGACTCTCTCCGGGTTCCTCTCTCCGCGCCTCTCCTCTCCTCTCGAGCTCGACGTCTTCCCGAGCAGAAACGCACGAGAAAGAAACAGCGGAGCGTCCGTCGACGCACTTTGGAGCACGGAGGCACAACTGAGGTGGAAGTGGGCTCACGGTGAGACCAGAGGCGGTGAAGTGACGGTGGGGAGCTCCGGTGGTTCCTCCGCAGAGACGACCGCGAGCGAACCGGTGCAACAGTGAGTGCACGCGGGGGGCTGCAGGTGGTTTGTTCCCGAGGAGGCGGCGACGGCGGCGGCAGGTAGAGAGCAGGATGGCCCAGTGTCCCGTCCGCTTTTGAGGCTCATTACCCGAAAGTGACCATGAAGGACACGGGGGAGTCCAAGGACCACCAGCTCACCGTGAGTTCACTCCCACATCCTGTTTTACTCGTAATTAGATCATTTATTTAGATTCTTGAGTTTCTTATTAATTGCATTTACTTTATAAAGCCATTAAGTTCTCTTCTGTTGTGCCTATAGGCTCAGGTTCTGTGCGTTTTATAGTTATATTATTGGTATTTATATTCATGATTCAGACCAGTGCAGCATCACCACCCACTGTGACCTCACAAACATGATTTATTCAACACCTGTGACTATAGGCTTCATAAAAGTGGACTTACTGTACAGGTGTACCTAATAAAGTGGTTACCGAGTGTATTTTTGATGGTTTTAGTTAATCAGATGTGAGAACGTGCTGATTGTCTTTGTCTTATTTCATAATAGATACAATATTTGTTAGGGTTTGGACATTTTAAACATGTCACCTGTTGCTTTAGGGCATTATAAAGGGAGTTTATCACTGATTTCTGACGTCTTATCAACCAGGCGTATACACACACAAATGATGAATTGCCTAAAGATAAGTGTCTTTCAGAGTTGTACAAATAACTGTCTGCAGCCCTATTGATGTTATAGGTTAGTTTTCCCAGCCCCTCGCTGCCTGCACTGTGTTCTGCAGCCTATATCTGAATTATTGAAGTGGCTGTTTCAGTTGCCTGGCCTCTCTCTTGTCCAGCATGTAATACACTTTCTACAGGGTGCTGACAGAGGAGGGACCTTATTATCCCACCATTGTTGCTCTTGTGGGACTAAGGTAGATCAGTAAAACGCCCCAGAAAAGTCCAGACATGCTGCAGTGTGTTCAACAGTATGTGTGAGTGTTTTTTACTGGTTAGAAAACAGCAGCAGTCTCCACTGCTGTGATTGTTATTGTCTGTTTTCACCCATTTTATTCCCATTAGAAGCTTTTGTTTTTACTACTTCATGGAAAGAAATCCAGCAGGAAGGGAGAATTAGAGCTGCAGGGCGGCTCTGATGAGTTTATGGATGTAATAATTCAATCACTTAGCGTTTGTGCCTAAACAAAATGCTAATTTACCAGCAAGCACTACAGGTGTCTGTGGCACAACTAAAATTATATAAATATTTCTATAGCGCTGGTGACATGTGATTTATCCCAGCATGCACTGGGCAGAGGGCAGGGCACAGGTCTGCCCAAGAGCAGAGCTAATGCACACTGGCAGTCAAACACATTTATACTCATATTTATATATATATAATGACAAACCGAGTTTCCAGTTGACCCAACCTGCATGTGTTTGGTTTGTGGGGCTGGAAACCAACGAGAGGAAAAAAAATAACATGTCAAAAACAAGGATAATAAGCAAAAAAGAAAAAAGCAGTGTGGTTTAAAAACGAGGCTCTCTAAATATGACTACTCTGTTCTTTATTTCGCGGTGCATGGAAAAACTTGACATTTTTAAGAATTACTCATGTAGTGTTTGTACTTCATACTTCTTTGAACAGATTTCCTTTAAAAAATGATCGAAACTAACTAAAAAAAAAGGCTTTGTATCAGTTTTTATTGGCCAATGCATATGCTGATGCTGATATGTCTAAGAAAGGCCTAGATCAGATTATTAATTGGGTGGGTCCTCAAAACAAACTCAGTGATGCTGAGGTGAAGATAACTAGGTGTTTAGACCCTGTCAACATATAATACAGGACACTGAGTGCATTTTCATTAGCTTGGGTTTGACGTCCATCCTTTGAGGAGTTACTCTGAGACTTCTTCATTTAAAAAAGTATTTGCAGCACGTGAACTGATGCTGTTGTGTGGGTTGAGTTTCATTGAACCAGACTTCTTCTCTGAACCACACTTCCATGCATCTGTTATTAGAGCTGCAGCAACACAGACTCCTTTGTAAACAAGAGCTCATTTAGTGTATAAGTAGAGTACTCTTGTGTGCTCTCAGTGTCATTTCTCCCCATCAGTTTCCAGCCTGTAATTTTCAGTGAATTAAATACCTGTCTGTCTGTGTGTGTTTGTGTGTATTAAACTCAAGGATGACTGAACTCTCTTTGTGTGTTGCAGGTTGCCTTGAGGATCCGACCGCTCAGCGATGCCGAGCAGGAGGAGGCGGCTACGATTGTGGCCCACAGAGTGGATGACCAGGTGAGATGGTCATCCTTTATTCTACCGCTCTGTGTGTGTGTCAATATCCTGTTCCCCTCTGTGTATGGCAGTGACTGATGGGGGTCAGTGTGTGTTGTTTGTCTCCGTTTTCTGTTCCCTCTTCCTGCCTGTCAGGAGGCTGCACAGATAAAGTATCTGCAGGGACCTCGGTAAATCCTCCGGTCTCATATTTAAAAAAAAAAAACATCTCGTTTGAGTGTGAAGCTTAAATGTCACATTTTGTAAACGAACGCCGGATGACTCAGACCTGACTCAGAAGGCTCTGACCTTTCTGACGACTACAAATTCTTTCACAAGCAGATGACCGGCGGCTTCGCTATAGCGATTGCCCGCAGTTTAATTGGATATCAACAACTGTGGAGTGGTGTAACAGCTCCAACATGAAAAAAACATTTGTGCTGAAGGCATTTCATCCTCTGTGTGTGTCTGTCTGACGTGAATGATAACAGACTGACAATTAGAGCAGCTGCTGATAATTATTGCCGTTTTGGATTCATCTAAGAGTCGTGTCATTTTCAAACGGCTAATTAGTCAGAAACCACTGCACCAGTTCAGCCCTGAAATGATGGAGAGTCCACATATTCTTCTCTCTGGTCAAGATCTGTCACCAGTTCCACAATGCAACTTGACAGGCGACAGTTTGGCTAATGAAGCCGGGAGCCACTAGCCTCAAGGCCGTGATTAGAGGTCTGGTTAGCTCGCTTCATCTTTCTAACTCAGTGCTCCTGCGTTTTTATTCATCTTCAGATTCATAGTCTTCAGGTTACATCAGGATACAAGCAGTGAATCGGTTTCTTCTTTGCTTCCTGCGGAGCCACAAAAGGCTTTAAACAACTTCTTTCACATGTGCATTGTGGAGGAAATTGCCCCTAAAACACCTCAGCACTTCTGAAATAATACAAAAGACTAATCGGTCGAAGAATACAGGAGACAAAAGCTCACAGGAGAGAGAAGTCGGGAAGATTCGTCAGGAACAGATTTTGGCATTGTTGACTTGGAGAGGATGATCTCATCGTTGGCCTTTATATTGACTTCAAGTAACCACAAACAAGAAAAAACACCAGGCCTTGACTCCTTCAGTGACAGCTGCTAACATCTGTCACTGCTGATGTTCAGTCTATTTCACCGGCCTTTGTTAAAACACACCTCCAGCCTTTCAACAGATAGTGTTGGAAAATAAACGATTAGATTAGAAACTCAGCTGTTACAAAAGATCATTTTCTATTTTGACAACAGAATTACTCTTTAATGGTGTTTTAAAAAAAAAAAAAAAAAAAACTTTTCAGTCCTGAAAATTTTCTTTTTAGGCCTTTGCCCTTTAATGAACTAACTAAACTAACCAATTAATTATGAAAAAAACAAGCGTTTTAATACATAATGGAAATGATGATGTTTTGTATTTCAATTATTTATTATGTTGACATTTGAAAACAGATAATACAGCTTTATTCCTGGCTCTGTTCACTCTGGTCGCACTGGTGTCTGTTTTTTTTTCTGACCAGTTGTAAATGGCTTTGTAATTTATTTGGCAAGTAAACTGCTTTGAATGGAGCCATTATGCTAAGTGTTTTTTCCATTAGAGCAAACCATGGCAGGAATGTTTCTGAATGAACAGTAGACAGCAAATGATAAATTAGACCTGTACAGAAGCTGCACAGAAATATTCAAACTAACAGAGTCTAGGTTGTTGTCGCTCTGCAGAGAGAGGTGTTTATTCCTGAGAGGATCTTGTCCTTAGAGCTCGACCCCCTGCCCCCTATATAATCACGCCGTTACCATGTGACCTCCCGTATGAGAAGGGCATACAGTATGTACATAGCCCCATGGAGACCATACTTACCGGCAGTGCTCGCTTTTGAACTGGTCCCTCTTGGAGACCATTTAGCGGTACCACCGGTGAGTGTGTGATGATGATGGAGGCATCACAAATGATAATGAGCATCGTGACTTGGAAACCTGCTGAGGTGTCGTCCTCACTGTGCGTAGGCAGATTGTATAGCAGAACGCAGACTTGTCGGTGGGCAGCTATTCTTAATGAACCAAGACGGAGCCAGAAATTGTAACGGCACAGCAGCGGCTGGCAGAGTGACTCGGTGCAACAGTGACAAATGTTATTGTGAAAATCATAATCACACAACGGACCTGCATCGGTGGATTTCGCTGATGCTGCCGAAGGATTTTACTACACAACGTTTCTAGAAATAGATAATCCGTGGCGACGCTGAGGTCTGACTTGTTTGTCTGTCCTCTCAGAAGTAATTCAATTACACCAAGTCTTAAGGACAACATCAGCACTTCTGTCTGCCATGACATCATTAAAACAGGCTTGGGCTCACGGGATTAGAGCATAGCAGCAGGACACCACACTGCCTTCACAATAAGGCTTTGTTATTGTCTCCACTCACCTGCTGTTTGTTGATTTTTCTCATGCCATATTACATTTGTGCAGAGAATTATAAATGGACAGATATGTTGTATTGTCTCTATGGGGTTACATCAAGTTAAGTGAACCACATTTGTAGTGAAGGATTAGTAGAGCTTACAATGAACACTCATTATTCACACTGCTGTTTAACCTGGTTTACCCTCACATGAATGGAGGGGATGTAGTGAGGTCGGCCACAACAACACTGGGACGGGATTATAGGGCAGGGGAGAGCCGAACCTGTTAACCGGCGGCTGTCACTCTCACTCCAATCACATTAGGCCTATCATTCAATTCAAATTCTTCAAAATGTACCTGAAAGGGATTTTTAATGATGGACAAATATGCATATTCATGCAAATATAAACCAAAAACAATGTCCAGAAAACCCTCAAAGTCATAAAACAATATGCTCATATAATAACATGGTAGCTTCTCTCCATCATTAGCTCCAGACTTTTACAGCCCACCTTCAAACTGTAACTAAACAATAATATAAAAAAAAATCATATTGCAATTATTTGAGCTGATATTGTGATTGTGATATGAGTTAAGATTTCAGATATTTAGTTAAATTTGTCCTTTTGCAGGCACTTAAACTTAGTGTGACCATATGGCCTCTAGGTAGTGCTCAGACAGATTAGGAGGATGCTGATGGTTCACTTGGCCGACTGGGTGGGAGTACCCAGATCTGGCCGTCCTGGCAGAAAGCAGACAACTCGAAGCCGCCTAAGCCTGCGGAGATGAGCTCATTGGATGGATTTTAGCTCAGGTTAAGCCTTTTGCCACCTGCTCTCTTTCTTCCTCTCTCTCTCTCTCCCTCTTGCCTCCGGGGACTCAGCCGCTGGCTTTCATGGACCACCTGTTGCCCGTAGTGCTCAATGGGCTTTGCGTGTCCTTGAGCAAGTGAGTAGGTCACAGGTGTACTGAGATGGATTTGTGAATGAGATATTAATGGATCAGTTTGAGCTACTTTTATTCAGGTCCGCTCTAAAAACAAGACAGAGGAAGGTTTTTCTACACTGTTTCAGCAGCAGGTTTTATTTTGAAATCGGTCGTTTCATGTTCACACAGTTTGGGGCAATAAAGAAACCAGCCCAACCAGTGTTGTCTGGGACATCATGAACAAAAACAGCAAAAACAACCAGGAAGACTGTGTGTTTTGGAATAGCTTCACCAGAGAGGTCAGCGTTTGATTGTGACTCAAGAATCAAGGTCTAAAGATCAGAAACAGGCAAACATTATTGTTGTTGCTGGTTGTTAAAGTGTCCTTGAATTACTCTATAATCACAATGAACCAGGGGAGAGACAACTACCAGCAGCTACGAGGTTAGCATAGATGCTGGAGGAGATGCAGAATCTGATCGGGTGAAATTAGACCATGATTGGTGAATGATTTTGTCCTTTCCCACACGGTTGAAGTCTTCATTCATAACCAAGTTAAAAATGCCACTTACTCTTCTTTCTGTGTGACAAGACCAATTAAAACCGACCGAACCCAACTCAGAACATATTTTACTACAAAATCCAAACAATGAAAAGCTCAGGAAGTGAGTAGAGTATCCCTCAGATAATAATGAAAATGAACAGGATTTGTTTGTTTTTTTTATTTGTGTTTTTTTATTGAGAGTAGCCCTGTTTGGACAGCATAATATTCCTGTAAAAGACCCAGAGAGGAGATATCGTCCTTCCTTAAGAGGCTAATGGGAAAGCTATGTTTAGCCCCTGAGGGATAAAGATGGTCGCACAGCCTCTGAATGGAGCACCTGAGAGGACTTCTTTATCTCACTGCTGCTTTCACTCCACTTACAAAAGCCTGTTGTGGCATTGAAGGCTAAGAATACGTGTGGTACTTTAGACCCTACACCAGACAGGATCATTGATTGTAGCTATAGACTCTTCATCCCTAAAAAAAACATGTTTTAGCTTTAATATAAAACACAAAACAGTCAGTACAGTCATCAAGCATGTTTATAAATGCATTCACACACATGCAGATGTAAATATCCTGATGGAAGATGTGAGCATTTTACAACCTGCAGGTTGTGTCTCAGCCCTCGAACTTGTTGAGCATGTCTTCAGCAGGGCTGGCCTGTCAGCAGCACACAGTGGGGAATGCTTTATAGTGAGGCCTCGTCTCCATGGAGACACCTAGACAAGGTCAGGGCCATTGTTTGTTTTTGTTTTTTGTTTTTTTTTTGCCAGTGGTACAGACCTCCATATAGGAGAGTTAAAAAAAAAAGGAAGGGAAGAGGTGCCACAACAACTCTGGGATTTGTTGTTGTTGTTGTTGTTTTTTTTTTTCTTTTAGCTCATCTCAGTGGGCAGTGGAAAGAAGTGAGGGGTCGAGGAGGATGAAGGGAAAAATCCGTGTTGTACTTTATCTTGGTTTGATTATTTCAGTATATTTAATCCTCTACA
>OMNW01000448.1:2439-20998 GCA_900303245.1 Selene dorsalis | reverse complement strand
AAAAAAAAAAGTAAGTAAGTAAGTAAGCTGTGGAAACTTTCAATTAAAACAGAACAATATTACAGCCAGCCGCAGTTTGATCAGTTCTTGCTGCCAAGATTTCTCTCTGGTACATTATTTATGGAAGAGGGAGCAGGAAACATGAACAGACAGGTATCCTGTCCATATGAATTGCCTGCCATTATTACAGTAACTTCATCAAGTGAGAAAAAGGCACTGAGCCTGAGGAATGAAGATATGGCTCTGGTTCAGCTGTGTGAGATGCTGAGCAACCCACCACACCTGATTGGGAGCAGTTGGTCATTCTTCACTTTTTCTCTATGGCAAATCAATCTGACTCTAAAATCAGAAATCAGGTTAAAAATGTGCACAGTATGCGACCAGCTTTGGGGTTTGAAAAGGAGAAAATCAAATTTCCCTTGTAATAGCACACAGAGTGAACTATATACTAATGAAGTTCCAGTCAGACACTTGGGCAGATCGTATGACCCCACAATAAAATAATGTGTAATTTGAGATTGAAAGCTGATGAAGATGAGTTCAGCTCTGGTTCTCAAGGAAGTGTTGTGAAATTGTGAAATGTCATGGTTAGATGTGTCACTGATATAACACTTTTTTGGATGAGCACACAAAGCCTTCTACGTCCTGTGTGTTTCTCATTGTACATGCTTCTCAAACTCTATATAAGTTTCTTTACAGATGACACGCAGGTTTACTGGTTTGATTGCTATACATTTTTTAAAGATTAGACAGAAATACTGAATTAGATACCATAAATCCACAAATCAGGGTTGGCCTTGTCAAAACAAGTTCAGATTCAGAAATAAAATACAAAGCATGAAAAAATAAATCATTAAATAAGCCAGTCAGAATCACAAAAGGGATAAAGGATAGCATCGAGGCTATTTTTCTTTAATTTGCAGTGGAAAAGAGGACAAGAAGCCTTACTCCCCTCTGCTGAGCAGAGTGCTAGGAGAGAGAAGTGACGTGGGTGGTGCAAGTCCTTTCTGTTATAAACATAACAGGTTTAAAAAAAAATTTAAGGCCACAGTAAGCCAGTGCAAGGCCACCAAAACAGGGGAAGTTCTAGTTCTTTGAGAACCCTAGTATCAGTATTTTGTACAGGCTGGAGCTGTTCAATTGGTTTGTGTGTTAGTAAATTAAGGCATGAAGAAAGGAATTTAGTGACATGGAATGAAAGAAAAGACCTGACTCTGAGCTGACGGATGGCCGTCTGTGTTGTGTTATGGAACCGAGAGGAAACATTTAGGTCTGAACCAAGAATCATCCCAGGATTTCTGGCCTCGCGCGCAGTGCAAGTCCAAGGGATCCAAAGCTTGCATTATGAATTCTCTATGTGCTTTCGGCTCAAAGACCATCGCTTCACTTTGATCCATATTAAAGAGACTATGGCCATACAGAATGTCATGTCTTTTTCTGTGACTCTGGTTTCACCTGAATCACACTTTATGTTACAAGGCTGATGTTAAGGGTTTGAATGCCTGAGGGCTGGCCAACAGTGAAGACCCCCAGTTGTTTACAGTTTTCACTTAGATCCTTTGAAATGAAACTGACAGAAAAATGTCCACTCCACTTTTAGCTTTGTTTTGGTCTCCACCACCTTTTGAGAGAAAAAAAGACTTTTTACCTGCTAACGTCCCACATGGTTGATTTATGCTTTTCTATAAAACCTTCCCACTGTGGCTGAGAAGGCTGTGGACTAAAAAGACCAAAGCAATGAGCTAAAAGCTGCTGAGATGTTCAGTGGATCTGAGAGGTAGCCAGACAGACCTTTTTATGATTACACATTGGTAATCTTCACTTCCTTTTGATCATTTGATCTATTTTTAATTTAAAAATATTGACTGGTGCAGCTTTGTTCACTTCCTCTTTATCTTCTTATTTATTTATATGAGATAACGAGCGTTAAGAGAAAATTAATAATTGTTTTTTATCATCATAGGCAATAACACAGGACTTAGGGCGCAACATATTTTTCATTTTATTTTTACTATCCACAACTTTGTATTCATGATGGATCTATTTCTATTTCTCAAGCGATGAAAATATTGTATTAAAAGGTGAATGCCTAATGAGGCTTAATCTTAATCAAACACCACATTTATCTCCTGAGTAATCAAACCAAACTCAAACACAAACACTTCAGCAATGAAATAAACAACACCACAAAGTGAAAACATTTCAACAGTTGATTTAAACAGTAACAGCGCTGCTGTCTCTGTCGTCACTGTACTTGTCCTTTTACCCTGCGGACTCTCCTAACAAACCCCTGCTTCGTCGCTGGCCCTTCTCCTTGCATCTAAAGTAGTCCAGCCAAGCATGAGATGGTTATAAAAACATTATCTCACATCGTGGTGACCTTTTTAGGGGCATCATGCCAGGCAAACACTCTGAATGAAAGCCCTGAATGGATCTGTGATGACCCGTGTGTCCCCCCACCCCCACCCCAACCGGTCGTCACACTTGGACGAATGCACAGAAAGACCGTCTCATTCTAGGGCCCTAATGGCCGCCGCTGGGCAGTCTGAAGCAGGAAGTCGCAGGGATGCTGAGTGAAAAAAAAAATGGATAAAAGCAAGCTGTGGCCTGAGTGAAGTTGGGATTTTGGGAATACATTTCCATGCTGCACAGCTGTGTGTCACTGCAAACCCTGAAATTAATCCTGAGGAAGAAAATGCGAAACCCAGGAGGCATATGCAAACTTCTGTTCAAACAAGTTAAAGTCACAGATGTAGAGCATTTACAGTATTATTGCTAAGATGTAGAAGCATTTTTTTCTTACTTTTTCCTCTCCTTAGCTAAGAAATGATTCATTTGAAAGAATTTTGTTCAGGAGGGAAATCACATGAACATTTGCTACAATACCGAACAATATCATTTTTTACTGTCAGCACAAAAACAGCAAACACATCCCACTAACATGTATTGCCTTTTTGATATACTTAATTCCTCTGTGACATAGAGTTTCATTGTTCAGTATGGGTTGACATACAGCCTACTTTTGAACCTGTGCCCTACATTTGTCTTTATGAGTCAGTCCCACATACTTACCACTACCACATGCTGGTGCAGTAGATAGGAACTGAAAATGATACTATTACACTCTTTTTTGTCCTGTCGAGATATTTGTGCACAGTTTACCAGTCGAATCCATGAGGATTTTAGGTGCATGTGATGAAAACCATAGATCCAGCTGAAACAGAAAAACAGATACCTGTGCAACTGTGAATATGTTGACGATGATTTACGTGTCACCATTTAATCAATGAACTTTTTAGAGCAGTACACATGATGCTGACCTTGAATATTTGACATGTTGGTATGAAATACATAGCTTGCAGCCAGGATTAAGCCTTTTCAGTATTTAGGGATAATAATACAATGTATCATCCAAAGGCACTTTATTTAAATAGCTTTCTGTTTCTCTCATTTAGTCGATCAGCTGACCCATAATTCACCCCGCATGTACCGACCACTGTGTTCATGCAGATACATTTGTGAAGACACTATTGTGTTTGCTCATAATCTCACTCATAATGCTCCCTCTCATGCTGCTTATTCTGCCTCTCTGCAACACATTACATTTCCTGGCGGCTGCACCAGCTCAGCCTCCTCCTGTTCTGGTCTGTCATTGCCGTATACCTCTGTATAGCCTCTCTTCTGTTGTACATTCCATGAATCCCATTTTAGTGCCACGAATCTGTTGGGTATAGTTCTGAATGGTTGCAAGAGGCTCATTGTGTTTCCAGCTGAAGCCCCTCTGCAGCAGAAATTCCTCGCAAAGCAGCGATACATTTGCAATAAATGATGCAAGTGACTGTGCTTGCTTTTTATCTGATATGAGCAGAAATTTGACAAAGAAAACGTTACCAGTAACAAATTCAACTCCTGCTTCACATTCTCTTTTTCCCCTCTAGATCACTTAATATGGGGAAACTGAATGGAAAAACGGAGACATCTGAAGAGCTTTGACAAATGTCTTAGTCAAATTGATAGAGTTAGAGTTATATGGTGGGTTTCTGTCTCACATAGTGTTACTTCAGAACTGGTGTGTTATCCAATTTTAACCACCATCTTTATTCAAACTGAAATATCTCTACAAATATTGGCCAGATTTTTACGACTGCGACTTTACAATTGTGGGCATTACACCTGCTTAATATCAACATTTCCTCTGCGAGCATGTGAACGTGTTAGTTTATGAACATTTGGCTGAAAGCCTTATACATACATATATCCATATCCATGTACATGTACATAGGTCTATATATATATATATATATATATTTTCAGGAAACAATTACAATTCTGCAACGTTATTTGAAGGTTGTAATTTTCCGCTGGTAATGAACATAGTTTAAGCTATGCTGTGCCCTCTGGTATAAGTACATGTTATGCATGTTGAGCTAAAATCTGAACTCACTTAATTCCTTCTCCTGGGCACCACAGCTAAATATATGACTGCCATCTAAATATGTCCCATTACTGTCTTCCAATCTCTAATTCTGCTGTACTAAATCAGTCCTTCTGTCTCTTTCAGTGGCAGGGAGTCTTACTAATTACCATTTCAAACCTCTAGTTTGGCTTCCATGTTCCCTCATTATATCTGATGAGGAGTCGGGCCAGTTTGGGGAAAAAGGGAAACAAGCATTCAAAGGCTGTACAGGCTGCAGAAGTGAAATTACACAGTGCTGCTGAAAACCACACACTCACGAAACAACAGTTGTGGCTTTGGTGGTCAGTGTGGTGACACACACCATGTCTGCTGTGTTTTTTTGTAAATGTATAACGCTGCAAAATAACTACAGTTGTGTTGTCTCTGGGAACAGTTAGACACAGTGGGAATGAATAATGTATCCGTATCAATCCTAACTACCATTCACATAAAACATGTTTACTGCTTTACCTGTTGTGCTTTCCATACTTCCATTTTAACAAGATGAACTCATGCTGTGAAACTATGCAGGAGGCCAATACAATTTCATTTAGACAGCATTTCAGTATATTAGTTTTGTCATGCAAATCCTCATTGCCCTGATCACACAAGCCATGCTACTATGCGTGGGCTTCCTGTATTATAATGAATTCAAACCTGTGCAAGGGTGTGAATTTTGCAGAAAAAATATTTTACCTCGAGTGCCAAATAGAATCACGGTTTGACCTCAGGAGAAAGAAATATGTGCCGGAAAAAAAATGACATTGCATTGCATCTTCAATGTTTAATTTGGCTTTAACAAGTACGTACACTGGAGGTATTTCAGTGGAGTATGTTCATGGTGCATAAAACCTAGGCTCTTCTCTTCAGTGTGGGTGTGGGGGTCCTGCTCTCCTTGTAAATTGCTAACCAAGGCATATGGTGTCTGTGACCTGCAGGTGTTGAGTCGCAGGCGTGCTGACAGACCAAAGGAAGTGGAATTACACTGACATAGGCATACATTTACTCTGGTGTTGGATAATTAAAGTTGTGTTTTTTTGTTTGTTTGTTTGTTTTTTTTAAGGAAGT
This sequence comes from Selene dorsalis, assembly GCA_900303245.1. Classification (NCBI taxonomy): domain Eukaryota; kingdom Metazoa; phylum Chordata; class Actinopteri; order Carangiformes; family Carangidae; genus Selene; species Selene dorsalis. The sequence continues at coordinate 15,474 of OMNW01000448.1, read as the reverse complement.
TGTTATTCACCATTTCTTAACAACCTGAGTGCAAAATGAATGATGATAGCAATATGGGTCTCATGCACTGTGCAGCCAGTAAAGGGTAGATACAAAAGAAGTGAAAAATCTCATCCTACTCTCACAGTAATCCTTTAAAGAGGGCTTTGCTGCCTCTCACTGCCAAACACTTTGATACATCCCTTTTGAAAATACGTTAAGAAAAAAGAAGCTGGAACAGAATGATTTTAAGGGGATTGAGGAGGTGAGAGAGATTTATGGTTATTTCACATCGCTTTTCTGCATGAAAAAAAATATCAAAATTGTCTATTATATGAAGGAATAAAAAAAAAAAAAAAAGAAGCTCACAGCACCATCTCAGGGAAGTCTTTGAAATCTTGTGCAGCAACAATCATTTCTACTTTAATATAACAGCAGACATGACCATTAGCAGGAGAAGCATTGAGGAAGTATTCGTACCATTTAGTTGGGTAAAAGTAACAATACTGGAAGATAAAAGTACTACATTACAACTACAAGTACTGCACTGAAATATCACATATGTAAAGGTACAAAAAATGTATGTCAGAGAATCATTAGGAAAATGCACTTAATGTAATGCAAAAGAACAGAATAGATTCTTTATTGTCATTGTATAAAACAATGCAACTTCAGATGACCTCCAATAGGTGCCTCTAAAAACAAAATGATACAAACACACAGACATCATTAAACTAGAAAGTGTATAAATAAATAATGAATAATTTATGCAGAGTAAAGAACACAGAATAAAAAGTGAATTAAAAAATCTCTGAATCTGAAAGAGTGAAATATGTTGTAATTTAACATCTACTTCTGAAATACAACGAAGAAGAGGTGCAAAATATCATGAAGTGAAAATTCTTGTACAGTCAAGGTGAGTGTATTGATGTAGCACCATTCAGACACAAGGTAATTCAGAGTGCTTCACAGAGTCATTGAATACATCACATGTAAGACAAGAAAAAGACATCGAAGGGCCATTAAAGGACATATAAAACTGAACGATAAAGATACTTTAACTGTGTAAACATACATTTCACCATTAAGCAGAGCTAGAGGAAATCTAACCTGCGGGTCTCAATATCATCATATGGTACATGAATTATAACTTATGCACAAGCATACTGCAAGAGCAGGCTGGGGAACATAACAGACTGCCATATTTAAATCCGCAAGTCCCATATGATGAAGCTGAATTTCATACTGAAATCAGATTTCACACGTTGGAGACACAAACACTTTTTCTGTGTATGTGCTGTACTGTGGGTTTGTAGGATAGACTCTACTGGAAATGACAAAAAAAAAATTATAATGTGGGCGTTCGTACCTAAAAGTAGACATGCAGGGTGTGGGGTGTGAATGCTACTGTTTAATTTCTACAGTTGGTTGTCAGTGAAGGCAACACGGTGCATGTACTGAATGCAAAGTATTTACAGAATGTATTAATATATGCAAGACATGCTAAATCCTAAGCATGCTGTTTGGAAGACAGCAGAGGGTGGAAGCCCTCACAGCGGACCAGCCATCATACACAGACCTGTCCATCAAATACTTGGTCGCCATGGAAACAACCTAGTTCCAAACTAGCGCAAGGCGGGTGCAGCCATATAATGGAGGACCAGACAGAGCCGTGGCTGCCTGGGGAAGTGTTGCTTTTGAAGCAACCACCCTCTTCCTTGTCTTTTTGTTTTAGACAAAACGAGAATGGGAGCGAGAGTGACACAGAATCTGGCTACATCGGTACCCCAAAAATATACACAACCTGCAATCCAGCTGCACTGTGGTCCTTTTTGTGAGTCCTTGTCTTTTCCTGAGGGTAATACTTGGGCCTGAGTCACATGACACTTCTTCCACCGTCTCTCTGGAAACGATATTATAGGTTTAGGGCGGTTTAGACACGACTTTCAAAGAGCTCAGATGGCTTATCTTATCAACAACATGTAATCATTAAAGGTATTACATCCAGCTTACATCAGTCAGATAACTGGCACATTACAAGTAGAGCCAGAAAATAAGTGAGAGATTGAGGAGAAAGGAGAAAAAGAAAGACAAGGACAGTGTCCAAGAGAGAAAGATGGAGCCATCTTGCTCAGTCGGTGTAACATTAAAAGGGAGACAGACTGGTGACAGCTGTCTTGGGACGACTGTAGAGTATCAAAGATGCTGCAGAGATGTGGCATCAAATCTTACCGGTACAGTGATTATTGTGACCTCACACTGTCAGACATGAAGAAAAGAAACTAATTGCTGTTTTCAAATGGTGTGAAGCCTAGGTGGACAAAAACTGTGATGGGAACATGAGATGACGACAACGCTATATCCTGGGAGACACAAAGAAAAATAGAAAGACAGAGAGAGAGAGAGACAGAGAGAAAGTAGTAAAAGTGACAAAAGGTGAACTGATGGTATCTGCCGTAGCCGTATGGTGAGTCCGTGGGAGTGGGTCTGTGCCATCTCCCAAGAAGTGACAGATAGTGTGAAGAAATCTCAGGGAAACCTCATGGGGTCCAACACTGCTGTTAAAACAGCAGCATAAACGAATATAGCTGCAAGTGACAGCAACTGGCAGGGTCCAAACACCCTGTGTATCCACTGTAATACCAATATACTTGAAAATGTGTACACTACACACTGAGTTGTTCCCATCACAAACCTGTCTGGAAAGGTTCTGTTTATACAGAGCCAGATTTACTGGCCCCGTGGTCGCGTGTCTCTACCAAACAGCCAAGTTGTGGTTTGTGATTATGTCTGAACAGACTCTCTCGTATGTAGTGAAATCCAGAGAGTGTTTTGAATTAACATATGAATTCTTGAGTTGTGTTATGTTAAGCCACACTGATAGACAGTCAGATAGATAGATACATACGATCACATTATTTAGAAAAAAAAGGCAGTGTTTTTAGGATATGTCCTGCCCAGTGTTGACAAAATGCTTTAAAATTCAAATAAAGAAATACAGCAACAACAAAAAAAGCACAACGCACTGTAGGTACCATTTGACATTTCTTACTTTTGTTAAAAAAGGTTCAAATGTCATTTATAATGACATAAAGCCAACATGAATACAAATAGGACAATTTAACAAATCTGATGCTTTTACAACAATTATTTATTTATATTTATAGATAGATAGATAGATAGATAGATAGATAGATAGATAGATAGATAGATAGATAGATAGAAAGAAAGAATCTGCTCTGGTAATCGGTGATCTGATCAAGGGTAATGCATGCTAAGTGATTGATCAAATTGTTTCAGGTGTCTGGTTGCTGACTCCAGCAGGCTGGTTTACACAACATGGCCAGGCCAGCTGTCCTGCTCTATGTACTGTGTTTTTCTAATGTCACAATGCTGGTTATTATCCAGAGATCTGGGACAGAGGGTGTAACGTAGGATAATAGAGCTTATTGCGGAGCCCTGAGTCATCTTTATTACATGCAGAGGTCACATGGAAGTGTCAACAGTCTGCTGGTGAAACAATGACAGGCTTTTTTCTAACATATTCCCCCTGTTGACTCGATGAATTCATCCAGCACAGTGGAAGAACTGAAGCAAAGAGCAGGTGTAGCTGCTACCACAACACATCCATCATCCACCGGTGCCTCCTAATGCACATGTAATATTTAGGTGGAACAAAGTAGAAGTGGGCAAGAAAAGAGTGAACGGGAGGAGAGGAGCAGCAGACAGCTACTAGCCTACCTTACCTTTGGACAAAATTAATCTTTTCCTCTTTGTCTGTTCTGTCTCTTTGATAAGTGGCAATGGTATTATCACAGTAATGTCTCTTAGTGGTGACATTTCAGGTTTGTCTCGAGCATTTTTATCCCTTATCATGCGATGCTGCGTTGTTCTAGTACGGCTCGTGGTTCTGTTACTCTTGTAAGCACAAGGTAGGAAAGGAGAACTGTCAACAGATACATTAAACGAGCAGAAGCAGATTAAATAGTTGTACGTGTTTCACATCAGAAGTTAAGCCTTTGTGTGTTTAAGGTTTATGCGCTTGTCCGTGGTAAATCATTCATACACGGATTAATTCAGTGTGGTATCTGTCGTCTTGTGCTTGTGCTGGGCTCCTCATAGAGTCTGTAGCTCAAGACTTTTTACTTTTGGATGTCTTGTTGATGTCTTTGCAGGGTTTAAGGGGGTTTAAGTGGTTCCTGAGGACTCGCTTGACTGTTGTCTCCTTCTGTCTTGTCATTCTTCAATACAATGACTTTTTCCTTTTTTGTCTTTTTTTTTTTGCTTTGCTCTTGTGTGTTTTTGTGTTTCTGTTTATGGAAGATCTAAAAACAAAGTTATATTGATTTTACTGCTCTCTCATAATTGAAATCGCTTATCCTACCGTTGTTCACAAGAACATTAAAAAAAGATTAAGGGGGTTATAAAAAGCTCTGCAGGGGAACTCCATCACATTATAGCTGTGCTTTTATTGTAGGTGAATACTGAACAAAAATTAACGGTGTGGCAGGTGTAGCAGATGTTGCAGATGTCCACTGAGTGTGGAGCAGATAAAAATATGATAATTAGTAATAAAAAAAAGAAGAAAAAAAAGAATCACTTATAGCCCCTAGTTTTCTGGCCAACCAAAGTAGATGGGCTTTTTGCTTTATTATTTTACAAGTTCTCAGAAAAATACTTCACTGGATAAATAATTCCATAACTGGGTTATATATCATTCATGAGACTACTCAGGTCCTACAGCCTTTTAGTCACACCAATTTTGCGTCAATGCCTCTGTGTGTTCAGAATGCTCAGAGATAACGATCATAAGTTCTGTTGTAACACGCTACTAGACGGAAATTACTTGTCATCTGTTTGACAACAGATTAGAAGTGATACAGTCATATGATGGAAGGAAGTACGCTTTAAAGGGATGACATGGCTAATTAGGTCAGAAACCAAAATATGGGCTCATTGTTTCATTTGGAACAATGTGCGTCATTTATGAACCTGTTTGCATAAGACTTTGATTATGCGCGGTTATCACGTCCATCTACTGGTGTGCTGATTTCCCACTTCATCACACTCAAACAAAACATGGTTCTCTTTTTAACCTGTGGCACAACGGCATTGGCTGATGGGTGGTTCCACTATTTTGACAGAGGATGAAATATTTCGACAAATGTTGAACTGATTGTCGTGGATTTGACTGATATCCAGGATTAACTCAAATGGCTTTTGTGATCTTCTGTAGCTCGACCGGCAATTTGTCAAAGTTGGGTCATGACCAAATCCTCTGCAGTTGGAGGAGACTGTAAATGACTAAATGATATAACCCTGATAAATAGCAGAAGAGATCAGGTATGAACCCTTTCTACAGTTGGCAGCAGAGGTGGCTGTTGGTTATGTTGCTTGACACTGTGAAATGCGAGTTTGGCCTGTGTGTTAATGTGTTGAGCTTCCCTGCTAATTATGTACCTGTTACTGTAATTATCTATATCCCTGTTATATTTCCTAAGTTAACCACAGCCATGCATAGTCAGTTATAATTAGTGATTATTCATTTGCCTATACTGAGCCTGTCCCACTGACTCCCATGGTAATCATATTTCCAGATCACAGCCATTGCCAACAGATCATTTGTCTTCTTTTCCCATACATGCACACACGAGTGCATCCGACCCAACAATGGGAGCATTGCCACCAGATTTAATTGTCTCTCTTTTCAGAGCCTGTTTAGGGCAATGTTACCCCTTTACTGCCTATGTATCATTTGCTGTTTACTTATCACTATGCAGCATGTGAGGAGACAACGTGAACCTGATGAAATGCTCTCACAAGTCTCATCCTTCAATCCGTCAACCCCTCGTCAAACACCTCCACCAGCATTTTGTTGATGTGAATGAGCCCATTAAGTCAGCAAGACTTTTGTGATGTTGACTCATATCATTTCTAAATCGGTTGAGATACTGCGATCAGGAGAAACAGATGGCATGAAATGACCAGGATACTGAAGGCTCGAAACACCCGGGCACATCCAATGTATTGCCATGGAAACCGTCACGCTCTTGCGAGCTTCTAATGGCCACAATTAGTTGAGAGGAACAACAAAGTGGGGTAGATCAGAGAGACGGCCAGATGTTCAGATACGTCTTTAGCTGTAGCGGAAAGCTTTGACTGCCCTGTGATTTATCTCAATCATATAGTTATGAGTTTCAATGATGATTATGCAGGTAGCAATGATGAGGGTGGTGCTGCTGGTGTTTTGATTTTAAAGCACGGACAAAAAACATTACAATGCCCAGAAAACAGCAGGAGGAATGTCAGACACACACTCATCACGACCTCTAAAACAAACAAACAAACAAACAAAACAGTCAAGACCTTTTATCCTCATAAATGTGAGAGTACTTTTGTGATGAGATATGTCAGATGAAGTATTTTATCCATGCAGAGCAGTAGTCAAATTCAGAAACATGGACCGCTTCACGGTGCTACGACACACACGCCTGGTAATATCCGTAATCTCTAGTTGACGTTACCCACTTCAGTAGACGTGGCTCAATGGATTGCCTTTTCACCAGCTTCGTGGAAAACAAATGCACATCGCTGTAGGGGTGGGGGGAGGGTTAGTGGTGTGTTTTTATGACAGTGAAAATATGCACTCCTGTACTCCTGTAGGGGGAGCTCCGTAGAGGGAAACAATTTACAAAAACTGCAAAAAAGCGACCACACTTGCACAGTTCCCCTTTAACTAGTTGTTAAAATAAGTAGCCTAATGATATCCCAAGACTACGAATATCATTAGCTTACAGCAATATTTCATAGGGTTACTTATCGCGCTCCGGTGCCGTGGAGCCACTGTGCGAGAGCTGTAAAATGCTAGTAGCAATGGCAGTTCTGTCCTTCTGATGTTGAGGATTGTACCGCAACCCCAGTGAAACTCATTACATGAGCTAGAATTACATTTCACAACGGCTGATCCCCACGCTTTAAGACGTTTCTTTTGTAGAAATAAAACATTGTTTGCAACAGAATAAGATTAAGTCTAAATCCAACCTCCCATACTACACGTAGTCATGAGAATATAATACAATACAAAGGCTAACTAGTTTCTGGCTAATAACTGTGTTTCCATGACTTCTACCAGAATAATCAGTTCGAGTAATCAGGATGAGGACCCTGTGATTAAAAAAAAAAAAAAAAAGGTGAATGCACATTGACACATATTAAACACAAATGCTTCTTCTGTCATTGCAGACACTTTTGCATACACTTTTCCTCACACCTGGTCGGACATCTTGCTCCATGTGAAATTCCTTTTTCAGCTGTCCACTACAAAGGCTGCAGAATAATGAAGTGTTGAGACTGACGTGCACCTGGACACTGGTGATAAGCACCTGAGTCTGGTCTTCAACAAAGGGCTGCTGACCTGCTCAGGGGGCTGCTAGAATGACTGTAAGAGACCTATCAGTACAGAGGTCTTAACATATTGCTCCAGGCCAGAAACACACTTCCACACAGCCCACTCACACTCTCCATTTTTCAGTCACAGTCTCTGAACACACCAATGAAATTTGTGTGAGTCATCTGCCTCCAAACGCCCCGTTATTGAGCTTCACTTTGAAGAGAACAGCATGTGTGCAATGAAGCCAATGCCTCTGGATGAATTATTTCAAGGCAACATTTTGAGTATCTGTGCAAACTCCCTGATCCATATGCATGATGCCGTTGTGTGTGTGTGTGTGCCTTGTGGTTATCTATGGGAAATATTTAGCAATTTTTACACCACCAAGTGGCCCTCCTCTGTTCTCTGACAAGCCATCTGAACATTAATATCTGAACAAGTTTCAGTGGTTAAAGAAGACATTTCTAATATAAACACCATCCAGTGCAAGTTTTCCTCCAGTTGGTCTTGTGGATCACAGACAGCTGGTTAGATCTCTTTGTGTTGTGATTTATTATTCATTGGCATATTTGGCTGTGCAGCAGTAATTGCAGCATGCAGCAGCAGCGCCTGCATCTGATGGAGCACAAATGAATAAATAAATCTAGATGGCGGAGCTATTTGAACGTGTGACATTTACTGATGAGGCAATTAAGAGAAGAGCGCACAAATGCACAACCTGCATTACACTGTTTGATCCCAGCACTGCACAATAACACACACACACGAATGTCCCCCCACAGCCAGAGGTTGCTATGAGCCTCAGTCTACTCTTGACCTCCATCGCTTTTCTTGAAGGTGATGTAATCATGTGTTGCGGTGACATTGAGAGAAATCCCAACAGACCAATGATGGCACCAAATAAAGGACTGTGTTTTTTAATTATAATTTACACACAGAGAGGAGGTCACGGTGGATGGTTCAACATATCGTCAAACTGTTTTTCCCACAAGGCAATAGTGTCTTTTTCTCTTTTTTTTTTTTTTAGCTGTGGCGACATTTGTTCACTAACCAAGAGGTTATTTTTCTAACTGTGTCTAAGCCTTGTCACATCACTGAACATCATAAACAATGATTTATTGCGTTTTTAGAAGGCACAGGAAAAAATGTATTTCATTGATAGATAGATTCATTCATTAAATGAGAATATTTGGACAGCTTCTATGCATGAGATGAGATGAGATCTATAGGAAAACAGATAACAACAACAATAAGTTAACAGCTAATGAATATATCCACACCTCAGTGTGACATATCTACTTAGTTGTTGTGGAACTGTTTATGATAAAATTTCCATTTTAAAGGCTTCTGGTACCTCAAAGTGTTTATTTTTATTTATTCATTTCTTTATTATTAATCTTAATAAGCCTTGAAACCTGTTGCCCAGATGGTCAGTAGGAGTTGAAGTCACAGAAGAGTTAAAATTGGCCCAGAGCTCTGACGCTGCAGATTAATAATGATGCTTGAATTGACTGGTAAGTAAACAGCTGTCGATGCAAACACTTGCTATGTTGTATGAACAAAAGTTGACCACATAGGTCCTCAACAACTGTGAACCGGGGGTAAATAACTGACCTGGCAACCCACAAGGAAACGAAATGGGCCCATTTACCTCTGAAGCAGATGCATACCTTGTCAGGTATAGGTATCAAATGAATGTGCATACCTTTCCTTCCTTCTTTCTTTCTTCCTTCCTTCCTTTTAAATGACACACTTAGAGCTGTCAGGTAGGTATCAAATTCAAAATCAATATCCATACCTTCTCTCCACTTATCTCCTTCCTCCCTTCCCTTTCCTAAATCCTCCCTCGCTCGCTGACTCCGCCCCTCGCTTTCTGGTGTGGATGCGAGAAAAAGGCCAGCAACAATGTGACAGACAACACAGCCTCGGCGCTCAGCTCAGCGTAGTAGTGGACCTCTTCACGGTGAACGCGGAGCCCCAACAGAGCTGCATGCTCGCTGTGCAACACGGCGGATTGGAGCAAAATGGACCGCGGGGCATCGGCAGCAGCAGCAACAGCAACAGCAGCAGCGGCATCATCCACTGAGGACCGACACCGACTTTAGGTAAGGCTTTGTTCGCTTTCCGCAGGATTTCCATACAGATCTGCATGTATAAGGCTCCAGAGCGCTTTGTGCCGTGCACGGAGCTGCAGCAGCAGCAGCAGCACACACACACACGGGGATGAGGATGTGCATGCACGGTGTTTGGTGAAAACGATTTGGCATTTCAGATTTGATTTTGTTGAACCCATCCATGAAATGTGGCAGAAAGTGTTTTTGTCTCCGTTAGCCTACCATAGTCACCGCGATCATCATTGAACGGCAGCTCATTGAATCAGCGCGCGGGCTCCTCACCGTTTGCAATACAAGATAAATTGGTTTAACGAACGTAAGGCGCATTAGACTGTGGACACATGCAGCAGAGTTCACGGTGCAAAGACGCTCCACTCCAGGGGTGCCACTGAGTTGTATTTACAATGAATTAGATTACCCCACACTGATGAATTCATTCACAGCTCCCACAGTGGAGACAGGCCTGCATGCTGCTCCACAACTTGAGGAGGAGAAGATGAGCTCCAGAGCTTTATTATTATTCCCTTGACCCTCAGTCATTGTTGAACAGCCTCGTGCACATGGTGGAGCCCACAAACAAAAACAGGAAACCCAAGCCAAGAGAAGGGCTCCAGGCAGAGACATCTGTAAGCAATATTGATATTATGATGGCACTGAGATGTTTGCTACTCCAACCCAATGATTATCACACAAACGCACACACCATGAAATCCGATACAGGATGATTACACGTTGAGGTCAAATGTCACTCTGTAGTCATGATCTTCCTCTCATTGTGTCAGCAGTGTTGTAATGATGAGTCTGCTCACTGAAATCTGTTTATTCTTACACCTTTTACTCTCACATATCCATGAGCACATTGCTTCACGGCAGCTGTCGCAGGTCAGTCACAGTGACAACCACTCGGACCAAATCTCTGCTTTGTGACCAGTGGCTTTAAATTAAAACGCAGAGGTGTTACCTTCTTTATCACTTTTGGCATCACGCATTGATGGAGGAGTGGGAGCATTTAGATGGGAGAGGAGAACACACTAGTGTCAAGGGCAATTAAGTGTGAGAGTGTGTGGAGTGTGTTGGGGTGGGGGTTTGGAGTTTGAGGTTTCTTTTTGAAGTGCTTTCAGTCGTCTGATATCAGCTGAAGGGAAGCGGACATTTATCACTCTGAGCTGTTGGGAAATCTCTCTCTGTGTCACCGAAACACATGATTGCATCAGCTTCAAGAAAGGTGTTGGAGGTCGAGAGGAGATTGAAACTCACGACTGTAAGAATACACATCCGTGCATTCACACTCCCGTTGTCTCCTTTAATCAAAGGCAAGCCTTCTCTTTGTATTGTCTTACCGGTGCGGCGTAAACAGTGTGGGGAAGGACAGAGAAAGCGTCTCTCTAGGTTAACGTGACACTGCATCAAAAAGTGTTGTTTTGTTTGTGTGTGCAGCTGCTGAATAATTACACGCTCTGTGGGTTTCAAAACGTTTTTTTGAGAGGTTCTCGTGAGGAACACAGTTGAATCTGGTGGACAGTGTTTTGAACCGCTGGAGTTCAGATGCAAAATAATATGCATATTATGTAAAACTAGAGATAAATTGATCATCTGTTCTTTATCAGGATACTGTTTTCGTAGTAAGTGAACTTTACATGTTGCTACCCACTTTAACAATGAATCATGAATGTGCTAATGGTTACCTGATAAATGTACAGGTTATGATTCTCCCAGGAGTTCTTCATTATTGCTTTTGCACACAAACTGTCTAATTGCCACCACACACTGGCTGGCACCTCTTTGTGTCTGCAGCTGGATGTTTATTGTCTCCAATAGCGCAGCCACTCTTGTGTGCGTGAGCAGACAGAGCACAGGTGTTGAGAGGTCCGATATCCTTTTGTAGACATTAACAATGTTCCACTTTTTTATTGTATTGTGGCGAAGCACCATGCTGCCCGCAGACCTGGAGCCATTTTATGGATGGACCCCATTCTGCTGTTTCTTTTTTTCTTATTCACCAAACTGATCAATATGGACCAGAATGATTTGAGGTGCTTCTCTGGAGAGTTACCAGCATTTTGCTCGACAGGTAGGCAGTCTTCAGTGTTGTCCCAGGAGTCGAGAGCGAAGGCTTTCCCAAGGATGTAATGAAAGGCAAAGGAGAGATTGTCTACAAACCAAATATTTCAACCTCTCTGAGTTTTATTGGATGGAGATTTTTGACCTGCAAGGATTTTGTCAGGGAGATCCATAGGAACACAAAACAATATATACCATACATATTCTCCGTATACTGAAGTAACACTCAGTTTCTCCAGAAAAGGACTGCAGCGCATACAGGTCGTCTCATCAAGAAGTCCTACAGAGCCTTATTTTACTGCATGCAAAGCATTAGCTCCATATGCTGAGATTATTCTGTATGATTTGCATCCTATTCTTCTCAGTCTATCTCTGGAGTCCATGCACCAAGCAGTTGCCTGTGGACTCGCAAACTGCAGCGACGTGACACAACAATAGTCAGTTCTAGGAAAACCATGTGAGAATATTTCATTTCACACATTCTCACTCACTTCCTCTTGTGCAAACAAATGTGTTAGTCAGTGGTTTGAAAGGGACATTGTTGGAGGGTGATTTCTGTTGGACACAGAATAACAATAAGGAAATGGCATTATTCTAAAAATACAAACGAATGGAATACGTGATCATCGAAGACCCAGAGATTCAGGTTGACTTAACATTTGACTGCTCTCACTGGCTCCTTGAGAGGGGAAGCGATTTATGTGTCGGAGAAACAATCAGATGGAGTTTGACTATTATAATGTGTTAATTGAATTCCTGTGTTTGAATTAACCAGAAAAAAAGATGAAAAATGCAGTTACAAATCTTTGCTGTAGTGCCTTAGTATTGGATGACTCCTATGTTGCACTGGGGTGGATGTTTCTTTTCATAGCACGCATATGCTCATGTGTAGAGAGATGACAGTGAACCTGAATACGATCTTACAGCGTTAGCGAGGGAAATGGAGAAAAAAAAAAGATTCCAGGAAAGAGAAGGAAGGAGTCATTGTTGAGGGACACATTTCTATGGGGTAGCAGATGTGTGAAAAAAGAGAAGCAGTGGTCGATCTATTCAGTGAAGCATCCTTTTTTCTTTTTTTTTTTTCTTTAATGAATTGCAACATAATCACTGTTCAACAGTCACACTGCTGTTATAATAACTTAAATTGATGTACCTTATTCTTTCCTGGGGGAAATTGTGCAAGTTTAGAAATGTAGAGTTGTAGGTCTGAAATGTAAAATGCAGCTTGGTTTAAACCTCGGTAGCACTTGACGAATCAAGCTGATTTAGTGAACACTTTCTTTATTCACATATCGTAATGAATTCTCTCTCTTTTAGCTCTGTTTTCGGTCCCTACCACCTTCTGAGGGGAATATCTGGCTCTTTACCTGTTAAATGCTCCACTGTGTTCACCAACTAATCTCTAACTGTGATTTACTGCTCTTTGGTTCTGAGCGTTTAGTGTACCGTGGTGTTTTTTTTTTTTTTTTTTTTTGGGGGGGGGGGCTTTTT